>BHFT01007071.1:0-44147 GCA_004320025.1 Laticauda laticaudata | reverse complement strand
GTTTAACATCCCCACTACATACTACCCATGTCCGTTCTTTTCCGTTCTTTTCCATTCTGTTTATGCAAATTTTTGCCTCTTTTTGGAGTGGATGACAACAGATGGAGCCACCCCCAAAATTTTGCTCGTCCGCTGTGTCCTTTATGCATACGTTTTGTATCCGTTGGCCAGTGGGACCTAGCCTTAACTAAATGGTTGTGGTTATGATCGTGGAATGTTTTCACTATTTTTTTTACAAACACCTCCCTCACCTTCATATCCAGACAATAAGGAGGGCTGTGGGGCCTCTAGAACAGCCTGGAGATATCGGAACTGTATCAGGAATTCTTTCCCATTTCATGTGAGCCCGAGCCTCTAATTTTTTTCTCCTTTCCCAAATAGGAGTCGTCCTACCTGAGGTAAGGCACTATCCATGTCAAATCTATTTACTAAGGCATTTCCAACGGAGCTGAGAAATCTTGGCATTAAAAAAAAAATACTACCATTACTAAGATCCCCCATGAAGAACTTATGCTTCAATTTTGTTATTTGTTTCTGAAGAATTAATTCAAATTACAAACATCAATTCATTATGAATATACAAAATTCCTATCAGATGTTACTGTAAATGAACATAGATTATCATAAAAATAAATTTAGACAAAAAACAAGTAAATATGGTATCATTGATAAAAGTATCACAGTAGTATGGAAAAGTAATGTATAGGTATACAAACAGCCTACAAATTAAAAATTATGAACATTTTCAAAATTTAAAAAGTTCTAGAAAACTTTTTTTTTTAAAAAAATTGAGAATTTCGCAAGGGCAAACCTGAAATGTGGTGGCATGATTTTCAAGTTCAAAAATATGAAAACAAAATTGGGAATGAAGTCCCTGGACACAAGCTTTACCTTTTCTCAGTCTTAACGTTTTGGTTCAAATGGAGCCAAAAAGTCTCCCCTCAAACAAAACCCAGAGCAAAATTTCAGTTCCCCCCTTCCTGGTAATCATCACATCACTGAATAGACTTTTGCAAGTTGGGAAGATGAGTTTATCCTCACAACAATGGAAGATGTCTACTTTTATTCTACTTGGATGCGAATTTTGATGGGGAAACATCCAACAACATAATTATGTTTCTTTGAAGGACAGTTTGAGGAATACATTTTGCTCATTCCAAGGATTGCTGCCTTGGTAATATAATTAACCCTAGGCCAAAATAACAGTTCCTGTATTTTCTCCCTTCCTTTATATAGATATTCAATTATTTGCCTGGAAACAGCTTCATGCTGATCAAAACATTACAGATTGATTTATGATGCAGCTGAATCCCAGTTTCTGCCCAGGTTATGTTTTAATTCCTATCAACATTACCTATATACTACTAAAACTATGATTCCTATAACCTCCTATGGGGCAAAATGATATACCATAGGACAAAATGTTTTGAACTAAGATGTCTCAAATGAGTTGACTCAGAGAATATGTCCAAAATCTGGGACCCATGACTCCCATGGAATTGAAATCGGTAAATTTTATAAAACATGGTATGACATAAACATTATCATGAAGTAGTTTATGATATAATAAAATGTCATAAAGTATTTCCTGTGCTGATATTTGACTGTGTAATATAGTTCAACATGAGCTATTTTCAAGACAGATACAATATCTCTGAATGTATCCCAATATTTCCAATTAAGGGAATGCAGGTAAAGAAATATGGTGAGGTAGTATCTCTGAAATGATAACCTGATGGAGCATGTTGTCTAGCTATTTCAAAATAGGATTTGTGTATTTATTAAATTAAATCTTAATGTTAAATTAATAAATCTACCCAAAAGATCTTGGCTGTTTATGACAATGACTTTAATCCCAAGTAATTAAAGCAGAGGTATGCAAAACATTGAAAGGTGTGAACACTTTGCTGATAGTTGGATGTTTTTTTCATTTACCCTACTTTCAATTAAAAAAAACTTACCAAGAGAACAAACAGCAGATCNCCACAGAAGAATCTGAAAGCAAAAGAATATATATATATATTTTATTTATATAAATATAAATAAAATATATATAAATAATATATATATATAAATAAAATAAATATAAAAATATTATTTATATATATATATATATATATATATTATATTTATTTTATTTATATATATATATATACACAGAGGATGATTTAAGTACACTAGATTTGTGCATGTAGTAATGGTAAATAGTCACAACAGTCAAAATACCCCTAGGATTGTTAATCACATACAGGTGATCCTTGACTTACGAATATTCACTTTTGAGACCATTTGAAGGTACAGTAAAACCTCCAAAAGGTACTTACAATCCAAATTCAAAGTTCTGATTCCCCCCCTGCATCATGTGATCGCATTTGGGCTCATGATATCTTGCATTTATGCCCATTTGCAGCATCCCACGTGTTGGGTATGACATTTTTTTTGCTAGAAACTAGCATTTACTTCCATTCCAAAACAGTTGGCGTGGACAACAGCTGGAGTGGCTTGCTTATTGACCAAAGTGTTTGCTTAATGACAACAGTGTTCATTTAATAATTGCCACAAAAATGTCATAAATCACTTCAGTCATGTCAGTGCTTCGACTTACATCCACAGTGACATATGGATTCCTTATGAGCACTGATGATTTTATCTAGTTTGGGTAATGAATGTCTGCAAGAAAACAAGCAAGCACAGAGAGCACCAAGGACCCTTTATTTCAAACCTGACCTACAAATATTCTCCTTTAGAATAGAATATAATTCTTTATTGGCCAAATGTGATTGGACACTTTATTGGTATGGTGACATATGACAGAAATTTTGGGCTCTGGAATTCCTGTAAGTCAAGGAATATCTATAGTAAATTCACCAAAAATGCTGCTGTTTGGATAAAAATTTATTACACTGATTACATTAAAAAAAATTATCAGTGTCCTTTGAGAACTTTGGGGAATAATAGGTATATCAGCCCAAAATTACTCACTAGGCCTGAGTTGCACGTGGGAGGCATTGGAAGGATTGGTCATGTGATCCAGCATTATGTTGACTATCTGATGTGCTGTTGCCATCTGTGAAAATGATACACATTAGTGGGCAAGAATACACTTCTAGATATGTAAGATGGGTCACAGTCAACTTACCTTCATTCTGCGCACACCTGCTTCACCATGGATTCCTGCAGATAAAGCAAAATATCTTCACTTGCTAGTTTCTTTCTTAACTAAAAAAATTGACATGTCATTCTAAAGAAGATGGATAGACAAAAGCAATATACACATTCTTACCTAAACCCAGCTCAAGTTCATCATCCGCAAGCTGGAAGGTGGGTCTGGATCCTGGGACACTGCAGGGGGACAGACTTATCCCAAGAGTGCCTATGCAAATAAAATATATAAAAAGAAAAATGCAGCTATACCAGATAGCATTCTGCATCAATGTAAAATAGATTAATGAATATATTTATCATGTTGGAATACGGCACAGAATTTCAAATAGTACCCTAATTCCATTGTGTAGCATGGAATTAGAAGAAAACTATAGTAGAATAAATACTATTCATACAATAAGATCAAGTATGAATGTATTATATTTACTGCTGCTTTATTTTATTCATCTCAAGAAAAGGTATGCATATTTGCATTCTATAGTTTTCTCATAAATCCTCTGTCAGAGAACCTAAATCTAAGAGATTATGACTAACCTAAAGTCATCTTTTAATTAATAAGATTTATACCTGGAATTGAAAATTTGGAGTGAGTTATTTCCTTATTCCAATTGCTACTTACATTATCCTTGCTTACCAATCATTTGGTCAGCAACTGTTGAAAATTGTAATGGTGATGAATGAGTGGTACTGTCCTCGAAATTAAGGCTGTTGCACACCCCTGTGATTGTGATTGAAGTGCTTGGCAACTGGCTTGCACTTATGAATTGCAATGTCCCATGGTCATCTGAATGCCATTTGCATCCCACAAAGCAAGGGGCAGGGAAAGTCACATGCTGTTTTGGTTGGATGGATATAGACAGACAGACAGACAGATATAGGAATGATTTACATTCAGTCCAGAGACTTATTCTAGAATAGGGAAGTGACTATTTACCCATTGCTCCTACAACAGCAGTAATTCTATGAACAATTTCATTCAGACCCACACCTGCCTCAGCCAATGCTCCAGCCATCTAGATATAAACAGGAAAAAATGTTACATGGACCCCTCAACATAATGGTTTTAACAGGTCACAATTCAGTACTGTACCCCAAAAAGTATGAAATGCTTCTCTCCTAAAAATAAAGGAAAATGCTTGTGAATAAAAGTGTTACGCTGTGATTCAGTGAAAGCACCATCCACTAGAATTTACCTGAAGTCTCTACACTTTATCTCTCCAAGAGTATAATAATTTGTACTGTGAAAATTCAATAATTCCAAGATAGCATACTGTCATTTCAGGATTACATTTGTTAAACAATTGATTTATTTCTCCATACTGCCCCATGGGACAGTCTCAGTTTCATCTATGCTTAAAAATAAATGCATTAAGTTCATAAAACTATTTCCCATTTCATATGTGTAGAACTGTAATTTAAAAGTATATGACAAAAACCCATTACAATTATTAGTTGTTTCAAAATGTAAAAAAGTAATTAGTGTAATTAAATTAGATTTTAAATTAGTTTTTTTAATGTATCTTGCTTCCAATTTCATTGCTCATACTTCTTGCTCTTTTTGTGTGCTTTGTTCAATGTTGAAAGGAAACAGCATGATAGGTGTGTCTATACTATATGAAAAATTAAGTTTTATTCAGGCAAAAAAGAGCTCATATAAAAAGGAGATTAAATACAAAACTAAAACATTACAGAAAACATGATTTTTATTTTGTTAATTTTATATGATTATGTGCATTTATCCTCAAAGTAATAATAGTTGGTGATAGTAATATCCTATCTATAGAGTTCTATGGAGAAGTGCAGTTATATTTTTTAAAAATGATATGACATACTCAGTTAAATATAATCAGTTACCGAAATACTGTATTTTAAATATCACAATAGTAAAATCTGCACATTTACTGGAATGTATTTCTTCATCTACTACTTTTCTTTTTTCTGTAGTCATTATTCTGTTTTTCCAAATGCTTTAATAAATTAAAAAGAAAGAATTTGCTAAAATGTATGAATCCTTGTAACTATAAAAAACATCACCAGAAACAATCTAATTAAAAATGTTTTGTGTATATTCTCTGAATAATCTCTGTGTTTATATCTACACAGAAGAGATTACAAAGTTTTCTCCATGTTCTCAAAACTAAACTTAGTGGTCAGTCACCATATACTGATACTGAAAGACAGCATGTAATGAATAGCAAGCACACATAAGACAAAGTACTTGGCATTATCTAACATTTTTCAACAGAATGTGTAGTTTGCTCATGTGCAATAAAAGCATAGCCAATGACAATATTTGCCTTCAGATCAAAGATGGATGACTCTTACCTTATGTACAAGTACTGTGCCACATAGGCCTCTCCTGCCAGTCTTTTTCTTGGTTGCAAAGGCGGTATCATCACCAATTATCACCATCTGCACAGAGATATCTTCTGCCTGTGCTTGTTCCAATGCCAACCCAAAATTCAGGCGGTCTCCTGTGTAATTCTTCACTATTAACAATGTCCCAACTATAAAAGAAAGAATTGAATTGTCTTCTGTTCCTTATCCAGATGGGATGTCAGTTCACCAAAAATACTACCATACCTGCTCTTGCTTGTTTCACAGTCCGAATTGCTGCTAAAATGCTACCCACTGCAGGGGAAGTGAATACTGGACCAGCGACCACTGCAGTGAGCATTCCTCTTCCAATGTATCCTGCGGAAAAATGATAGACAGAATGGTTATTATGTCTACACTTGGAGTATCTTGCATCTTGATTTTTCTATGATTCTACTGAGACTCAATATAAATCAGATAATGAATCCCAGTCCAAGTCCTCACTTCTTTGTATACAAAACTGAAAAACTTTACAGAAGCCCATTTCACTAACCTGCATGTGCAGGCTCATGTCCTGATCCACCTCCAGAAATAAGTGCAACTTTGCCCTCTATATTCTCTAAGTCAGAACGTATTGCCACTCTATGTCCACTTAGAAGCTGAAGATTAGGATTGCAAGCTATTATTCCAACCAATGAATCATCCGCACAACTCAGAATTGTGTTCACTAGTTTCTTTGAGCCCTAAAATAAGGAGACATAAGAGAGTTCACATATACTTGCCCTTTTACAGAAAGCAATTCCAAATGTATAGCAGCTTAAATCATTTACTTAGATGTCAAAATGAATGATTCTTCTGTCACATCTTTACAAAGACATATACAAATTGTATATGCTACTTGAATAGCACATCTCTTAATGATTACTTTGCACTACGTACTAAAAACAAAACATTACACAGCTGCTTATTAATACACACATATAAACCTTGGAAATTATTTCAGGAGAGAAGAATCTCAGGTATTTTATCATTTGAATTTGGACTTAAACAAAATCTTAGAGACTATCCATAGGCATGGTATAAAGAACTATGGTGAACAGAACTAACCACAGAATTCTCTCACAATTATTTTAATTCAATTCTCTTTCTAATGAAATTCAATTCAATATTTTTGCTGGAAGTAAAATGGAGGCTTCTCACTATTTCCACCCACAAAGGCTCTCAAAATTACTGAGTTGCCAATAGCAGCTAAAATACAACGAACTTGCTCTCCTACCAAGATGATATTCCGCTTCCTACCAGTTGATGACTGATGAGTAACCTGTGATTATTGGAAGCAGCAACAATTATTTGTTGCCACTCGGATTGTGGTAGATCATTCAGTGCCAAAATTGCATGATATGCTGTGTAACTGAAACAATTAAATACACTGCTAACATATGTCAACAAACTCCCTCTGGATAATCAGGCATATTACCTATTAGAACAAACTGAGCCTGCCTTTAATAGTATTCAATGACAGCTTTATATAATCTTTATCAAACTCTTTCCTATCTCTATCAAGTATATATGCATCAATGTTGAGGAATACGCTTCGTTTAGAACACAGGTTTCCAATCTTTTCTATACCCGCACCCTTAGAACACTTCTGATATATTCTTGCACCCCTTACACAAGTAAATAATTATATGCATATATATACATCCTCATGCCCATGTCACTTCCCATCTTGATTATTGCAAAGCTCTCTACATGGGGCTGCCCTTGAACAGCATCTGGAAGTTCCAGTGCAAAATGCAGTGGCCTGCATGGTTTTGCAGGTTTTATGCAGACCCTGCTGTGCATGTTTCACTTCTCCTGCGGAAGCTGCATTGGTTGCCGATTTGCTTCTGGGTGCAATTCAAGGTGCTGGTTGTCACTTTTAAAGCCCTTCATGACTTGGGACCAGGTTATATGAGAGACTGTCTTTTGCTGGTCACATCTACCCAACCCATCAGAGCGGGGAGGTAGGGAATACTGCGGGTTTCATCCCTGAAGAAGATACACCTGGTGAGACCCAGAAGGGCCTTCCCCATGGTGGCTCCCTCTCTCTGGAACATCATTCCCCCAGAGATTAGAACGGCCCCTTCTCCAATATTCTTCTGGAAGGCACTGAAGACCTGGTTCTGCCAGTGGGCCTGAGGAACCCAGAGTGGGAGGGAGCCCAATTAAAGGCTCATGTGACCTGCTATTGTCGGGGTGGGTGGGTGGGAGTGGGGGTGATTTTTTCCCCCAGATTTTGTTCTGTTGTACTTTATTATTTTGATTTTTTTTAGTTTTTATTGTTTTATTGTTTTAAATATGGTTTTACATTCTGTAAGCTGCCTCCATGGGAAGGGGAGAATCTTTGTTAGGATCAAGACTCTGTTGTTACACAAGAACTTTGTACCGGTAGTAGTCCTAGTGAGTCTCTTTTCTGACTTGGCCAACTTAAAAGGCTTATAGTATGTATATCAGTGTGAACAGCAGCTGACTGGTGATATCAACATAGGAACTGCATGGATGGAGCTGTTTTTCTCTCATGATTGCTTCATGGCACAATCCTCCTCACATTTTCAGTTGGGTTGATTTTGAAAACAGCTTTGAGTATTTTTCTGGAACAGTGCCAGACCTGTGTCCAGAAGGAGCCTACTTATCAGCTAATAATCAAGCCATTTTAGGCATGGGTTTAGCATTACTGTACTCCTCAATATCAGATGACAGTCAGATGTCCTTTGAATACATCCATACAAAACCAGAACTAATTTGATAGTTGGCTAAGCACAGTGTTCTAATTGTTCCAAACTCATCTCCTTCCTTGTCATATTAAGGAGAGCAATTGTGAAGCGTTTTCCTGCTGGCTGGTAATTTGGTAATAAGGGAAGAAATAGAACTCCACTCTGATAATGTTAAGTAGTTCATAAAAATTCCAAAAAGTGTCCCACATTTTTGTAAATCATGTGTTCTTTTAGCTATTTTTGTACAACTGGTCAAAATGCTATTAATAAAGCATACGATTTGGATTAATCACTGTGTTTGTGATCTGATAACAGCAGGCACTCTGTTCTAGTGTTACTGATCTTTCAAGTGTTTTGTAACTGTTAATGTTTATACATAACATGAGCCTGACCCCAAATTGTTGCAATACTATATGTTCCTGTTTTTTGTATGGTCAGCACCACCTTTCTTCATTCCATTTTAATTTTATTTCCTTATGTCTCCTTCTCATTTATTTTATTTTCTACCCATTATTTTCTGATTCCTTTATTATTGCCTCTTGCTACCAGTTTGCTCATTATTTTGCAGTTAACAGTTAAGAATAACCGCCGCAAAAGGATTTTCATCAATAAAGGAAGCGCAGAAAAAGCAGAACACTGTATTGGAAAAAGCAAGGAATTCAAATACCATCCATCAACTGCACCAGATGAGCTGGGTTTCTAGTAATTACTAATACTTCTGGTGTTTTAATTTATACACTGCTCCAAAGAAAGAATGGCCGAAGCAATGGTTCTCAGCATGGACTAGATGACTCCAGGGGAGCCATGTCACTTTTTTTAGGGGCCAAATCAGCATATATTCAGATAGTAAGGCTTTTTTATACCAACGCTAAGAAAGGAGTCACAGAGGCGATGAGGCTCAGAGCAAAAGAAGATTGAGAATTCATGGACTAAAGCATAGAAAACAAGAGTTGGAAGGGACTTTACGGGTCTTCTAGTTCAACCTCCAGCTCAAGCAGGAGACCCTCTACCAGTCTAGACAAGTGGCTGTCCAGTCTCTTCTTCAAAGCCTCTAGGGATGGAGCACCCACAACTTCTGAAGGCAAGCTGTTCCCCTGGTTGATTGCTCTCACCGTTAGGAAATTTCTCCTTATTTCTTGGTTGTTTCTCTCTTCGATTAGTTTCCGTCCGTTGTTTCTCCTCTTGCCTCCTGGCGCTTTGGAAAAACAGGCTGACCCCCTCAAATACTGGAACACAGCTATCATGTCACCCGGGTCCTTCTTTTCAGTAGACTAGACATATCCAATGCCTGCAACCATTCTTGGTATGTTTTAGCCTCTGTAGGTTTCAGCAATCCCCTCTTCTCACCCCAAAATAATCAGGTCTCACCTGCATGATGCCCCAGGTTTCAGTTCTAGAAGCCAGCCAGCCAAGGATCTGGGCGCCCCAATAAGAACCACCTTTCCGACAGAACGGATCGAAGAGCAGGCCGAGCTGAGCTCAGGAGGATCCTCCACGGACTTTGGCCAAGAATGCAGATGTTGCGCTGGAGCAGAGTCTGAAACACACGCGCGCCGCCTGCCAAGGAGGGGAGGGAGAAGCTCACGGGCAGAGCCCAGCGCGAGCTCTGGCAGTTGGCCGTGGGGGTCGCCGAGTACCGTACGAGAAATACGCTACGCACCGGTAAGGAGGGAACAAGGAGGAGCTCGCGCTGGAGGTCAAAGGGGAACGCGCTAATATATGCGGAACATTTTGGACCGCTCTTCCCCACTGCCCCACCACTCCAGCTGGCGCACCCGAGTTCCCCACCGGGCTTTGGTAGGTGCGCACGCACGCGCATGAGGTAAGGGCAACATCCGTCCTCCCAAATTCGCCTCCTCCCTTCGGGCCGGAAGAGGGCGCTCTCGCACCGGTACAAAAGACCTTCAATCCTCTCGGCGTGCTCGTTTCCCCGTCGTGCACCGCGCGAAGCGGGACGCCGGCGCTCTGGTGCTGGCGGTTTCTCGCTGGTGCCATAGAGGGCGGTAGTGGGCCCTCAAGGCTGCATTGGGCACCGCCGGTCCTCGCCTTCCGCCTCGCTCCCGGCCTCGCCATGTCGTGCAACTACGTGGTCACCGCACAGAAGCCCACGGCCGTCAACAGCTGCGTCACCGGTAATGGTTTGGGAGGAGGTGTGTGTGTGGGGGGGAGCTTTCCCGGGATCGGTGAGCGGGCGGCGGGGAAGAACGAAGGGAGGAGGCCGCGGGACTCTGCGCCCCTCCGGCTTCGAGCTCTGCCAATCGGACCTCCCTCACCCCGCGGCCTTTTGCTGTTCGCTCCAGGTCACTTCACCTCCGCGGAGGACCTCAACTTGTTGATCGCCAAGAACACGCGCCTTGAGATCTATGTGGTCACCGCGGAAGGGCTGCGGCCCGTCAAGGAGGTGGGCATGTACGGCAAGATCGCCGTCATGGAGCTCTTCCGCCCCAAGGTGAGCATCGCCTCCTCCGGAAGGGCAGCGCGGCCGCCTGCTTGGCCAGCGTGAAATGCCTCGGCCCTTTACGGCTCTCTGTCCAGAAAGGGATTCCTGCAACGGATGGGGTTGGGCTGCTGGTTCGACCGGAAAAGTTTTGCTGGTTTCGATCCACATGCTGGTGGTTAAAACCTCCGCCCCCCATATTCATCGGGGGATCTTTGGGGATGGCGAACTCGGTGGAAACCTGGCCTTGTGGCTTGCTAGCCGGTGGAGCGGTATTGCTTTCTGAAAATTTCAGCCCAGTATACTGGGAAGACGCCTTTGAAAAGTTCGGGGATTCAAAGGCTTTATTTTTTAGGACTGGTGGCCTGCTGGAATTCAGCACGTTGTGATGATTGCACACAGCCAGTCTGTTGTGAGCTAATTGTGTGGACCTGTCAGAGTATTTTCTTCTGGGTGATACATTTTTTGATTTGGTCATGATTGGACTCAGCAGTTTGCCATATCACTCCAGTATGTTGTGCTTGACTGCTCCCGATTATCAACAAAACTGAGAACTTGGTTTTAATAGAAATAGAATAGAATTCTTATTGGCCAAGTGTGATTGGACACACAAGGGATTTGTCTTTGATGCGGATGTTCTCAGTGTACATAAAAAGAAACAAATACATTCATCAAGAATCCTAAGATACAACACTTAGTGATAGTCATAGGTTACTAAATCAGCAATCAAATCATGCTAGGAAACAAAACAATATAAATTGAAAAGATACAAGCAGCAAGGTTATAGTCATAAGTGGGAGTGATATTTGAAAGAAAAGACATGTATGTTAAGCTGTTCTCAACAGTAATCTTCTCAATCAACTTTTTGTAAATCTATTTGAAAAACAGCTATGCTGTCTGGTCTGGTCATTTGAATAATGTTTGAGTTAAAATGTTTGTTAAAATTAATCTGTTGCAATTCTCTCTTGAACATCAACAGCTCCGGTGCTTCTCATGTTCTTTGATGAATTAATGTCATGTTTCACATGAAACTAATTAATATACTTTCTGATTAAATAATTTTTGTAGGAGCTTATTTGTGTGCAGTTACAGAAGAAAATGTTTAACAGTACTAATAGGAAGTTGTGAACAAGCAAAAGTATTTGTATTTCAGACATTTTTAATTTGAGATACACATTTTACATTTTAAAAATACTTTGCTGATGTCTTGCAGCATGTGGAGCTTTTTTTTCTTTTCTAGCTAAAACTTTTTTTCTCCTCAGGGGGAAAGCAAGGATTTGCTCTTTATTTTGACAGCAAAATATAATGCTTGCATTCTTGAGTATAAACAAAGCGGAGAGAACATTGACATCATCACCAGAGCCCATGGCAATGTGCAGGTAAGAGGAAAGTGCATTAAGTGTAGTAGGTACATTGTGATTCAGGACCACGTAGCAGTTTTCTGTATGTTTGTAAACCAAGTTTGAACTTTTAGATAATGTATATTCCAAGTTAAGTGATATAAATATTACTATAAATACATGTGTTGAAATTAATGAACAGTGCAATTTGAGAATTGAGTCCATGCTTGTCTTTTTTTTGTCAAATTATTGGATGGACATTTAAATTCTTCCTACTTTTCCATTAAGTCTTTGTTTCCTCCTAGTGCAATTAAAATATATATTTGTCATTGTTATGAGATCTTAAGTAGCCTTGTTTGTTCAGATAGCTATTTTATATTCTTGTGATCTCCTACAAAGTCTCATTGAATATGTTTCAAGAAGAAAGATTTACAATCTCTCAGTTGTTAGAATCTTGTTCTACATTGCTATTCTCCATAAAGGCAATTTATAAATAAGACATTTTTATATGCAGCAAAAATCATTCGAGTGGTTAGTTGTCTTGGTTCCCAGCTTTTACACTTCCCAAAGGAGTGACCACTGTGAAAAACAGGTAGCTTAATTTAGCTGACGTCTATCTGATCTAATAGGACTTTCATTTTAAGTATTCACTTATTATTTAAAGGCCTTTTCTTGGAGAATCAGGGTCAAAATTTAAAAATGTAAGCTATATTTAGGAACTGAACAAATCTGTCCTCATTTCTTTTCTCCCAATTCTGTGCTGAACTAATTGGAACTCAGTCAGACTTCTCAGTTGTCTCTCCCTTCCATCCCAATGTAACTCTGGGAGAATGGATTAGTTTTATAATTGCACTGCCCTTGTACAAAAAAAAATGGTCATTTATTATGTTTGGAGGAAGGAGGGGATTAGATTAATAGTTTAGTTATGTTTCAGATACTCCTACCTCACCATTTATCTTCCAGTTCCAAATTCAAATGAGATTGCTTATTTTACATTTTCCTCCTTAAGTTTCTGGAAGCCATTCACTGACTATGAGGGTAATAGCCTACCTTTTCTCCAAGACTGGAGACAATATGTGCTTATATTTTGATTAAATACTTATAAGCTATATTAGGAACCTCTTGTGATTTATAAAAAGGCTGGGAACATTTACTCTATTGTTTTTTTAAAAAAAACTACATTTAAATAGTATTTAAATACTATTGTCATGTAAAAGATAATCATTGCCTTTACTCACAAGTTGCATTTTGGCTAGTTTAGAATAATATTTTTAAGAGGTAGAACCTGCAGGTGTATGTTTTGCAGAATAAGTGGTCTTGAGACATAATTTCACAAGGCTTCAAAACCCAATGAAAAGCCACAGTATACCAGCTTTATAGTACAGGTAATACTTGCTTGATTACCACAATTGGGACTGCTAAGTGATACATTTGTTAAGTGTGTTGTGAGACATCACATGACTATGATGGGCCGATGACATCACCTCTGGTGGTTATTAAGCAAGATAAGTGTATGACTTATGATTTTACTGCTGGCTTCTTCCTTGACTGTTATTGGAAGCTGCTGTGAAGTGTGCAAATGGTGATCATATCACTGCAGGATGTTGTAATGGTTGTAAGCATCCACCAGTTGTGAAGCATCTGAGTTTTGATCATGTAATCCAGGCCTGTCAAACTGGTGGTCCATAGGACAGATGCGTCACACAAGCCCACCCTGGTTCTCTAAAGGCAAAAAATGTGGTGATATGTCATATCACGCGATAAAGTTTGACACCTGTGACGTAACCCCAGAAAAGGTTATGACAATCATGAGGTCTGATGGAAGTTTTTCAGCACGATTGCAACAGTTGCAAACCAGAGTTGTTGTCAAGAGTGGATAATATAAAGGCTAGGTCACACTGGCCCACGGATGCAAAACATATGCAAAAAGGACAGTGGACGAGCAAAATTTCAGAGGTGGCTGCATCCGTTGTTATCCGCTCTCAAAAGTGCCCCAAATTTGCATAAACAGAACGGAAAACAACGGAAAGGAACGGATGGGAGGTGATAGCGGGGATGTAAAGCGGTAGTTCGTAGGAAGCCTAGCGGATGGAAGCGGATGACACATCCACACGGGCTTCTGGAGGAGAATACGCACAGGACGCGTAGCGGAAGGAGCGATGCGTAGTGGATGAAGCGGATGCTCCACGGACACTATAAGAATGCATAGGCGGATGCGTAGCGGATGCAAAGCATTCACTGCGCATGCGCGGGAGGATGAATTGCGTCAGCTCCATGGATATAAAGGATGCAGCTCGCAAGCAGTCAGATTCAAGAGAAAAGACCTGCTGCCAGAGACATCTTGAGAGAAACACCCTGGGAGAGAAGAGGAAGCCTGTGCCTACTCCTGCCAGCCTGGCAAGAGGACAGAACCACCATCTTTACCCCAGCGCTGACTCTGAAGCTGCTGGTGCTTCTCCTGCTGTGCTTCTCCGTCTGGTGCCTCTGCTGCGTGCTGCTGGTGCTCTCCTGCTGTGCTGCTGCTGCTGCTGCTGCTGTGGTGACCAGCCTCAAGGCCCTCAAAGCCCTGCTGCTGAAGCCTCTGAAGCCCCTGCCGAGAGGAGGAAGAGGCAAGGCAAGGAGAAGGGAGAGAGGAAACAGTACTCCATTTCGAGGACCATGAGGAGGAGGTGATGAACGAATGAGTACTTGTGAGAAAGGGTTCACAGACTCTATCCGCACACCAAGAGAAAGCAGGCAGCGTGAGAGACAAAGGCAGAGAGCCTGGCTACACTTCAGATGTACTCCTGGGATGGTGGAAGCACATGCACACCTGGTATGGCAAGCCACACCTCAAGAAATCGGGCAGGCCTGCTGTCAAGCTCACTGACTGGGAGATGTACGTGATGGCAAGTGCAGCTTCCTGGAGGGTGAGGTCCGCCACCGCAGGAGCAGCCCCTCTGTCAACCCTCTCCCTCAGATAGCCCACAGACAGCCACTCCTCTTCCAGCCAGGAGACAGCTACGTGTCCAGGCAGGTGTCTTTGGAGGGCCCCACGACACAGACCCCCCCCGACAGCTGCACTCCCATGCCAGAGGAGTGGAGGATCCCCGCGTCTCAAATGGACCCAGAAGAAGCAGGAGCCAGAGACCAACCCACCACCCCAGCTCCACCTCCACAGAAAGAGCAGGCAGAGAGGCAGACTGGAAGGCCAAGCCACACTGTCCTCTTGGAATCAGGGACACAATCAAAGCCAGCACAGATTTCTCTCCCAGCTGGTCCACTTCGAGATACCATCCTCGAACCGCCAGCCCTTCATCACGTACGTGAGCCAGATCCTCATGGACATGCCTGAGGCGCCAATACACACAGGTGATGAAGCAGAGAGATCACAGCCTCTTCTGCACCACCCTCCAGGCCCAGCTGAACCTGCTCCTACCCACTCCAGGTCTGCTCCGCCACCCCAGCGATGTCACAGCCCTCTCACGGATTTCAACAGCCCCTCACCACGAAGCCTACCACTACCAGGGACTTCCCACAGCAGAGGCAGCTCTTCCCAGTCCAGGCCCAGGTTCATCGGATGCCACAGATGCGCCACAGACGCCTCACCTGACCCAGCTGTAGACCAAACAGCCCACTACACTCCTCCTTCCTCCACCCCAAGCCAAGCCCTTCGTCGAGCAACATTCTGCTCATTCAGTCTTGGGCCTCACATCCGAGGTCCTGAGGAAGGGCCTCTCAACCTCACGGACTGAGTCAGCTCCTCGTGAGAGGCTTCCTGCACACACCATCTCCTGTTGTACTCTTGGGGCCAGGCACCCAATGGCGCCTCAGACCAGCACTCCAGCCGCAGCCCACCTTCACATCCCTGGCCCCTTTACATCTGAGACCATGGGCACGCCTCAGAGTGACTGAGAAGAGTGCCAGAGACTGAGTTGTTACTGCTTCACTTTATCTTTGCTTAAGACACTTTACTTGGTCATTTTGCTTTTTAATAAAGTCATACAGTTTTGTTATTAATAAAGGTTATCTCTGCTTCACACACTTGGTTCATTTTTTTTTACTTAATAAAGTGTTGGTGAAAACTTTGAAAAAGGATTAAGCCTTTGCATGCTGTTGGATTGGGTAAGGATAGCTGTGGGATGGATGCTGTGGGATGGGATAGCTGTGGATTGGTAAGTATAGCTGTGGATGGTTAAGGATAGTTGTGGGATGGGTAAGGATAGTTGTGAGATGAATAAAACCTCCAGTGCAAGCATAGTGGGACTGTATGGTCCACCCTCGCAGCTGCCACACATATGGCCTTTATTATCAATAACAATTTATTCATTGATCAACACATTTCAGCATAACAAAAACTCTTTATTAATGCCCTATTCATTGTAGGGCCACTCAACATACATGGCACAATCTCATCAGTGTGATGAGACAGGCTAAGGAAGCATCCATTAAGCATCTACCATCGTGTCTTGCCACTCATGCTCCAGCTGAGGAGTTGCACCAGTGTTTCAGGAGGTTGCGCTGCTTCTTCCCTTCATGTGAAGCTCTGTTTGGGCCTTGCACATCCACAGTGTCTATCAGGTTGCAGCAAACTTCCATGATGCTCCTCACAGTTCTGTGGGCGATGTGGCATGGTGGTGAGAAGTACCTGGAACCTGTTGGCCAGGATGCGCAAAGGCGTTCTCCACCACCCGTCTTGCCCTAGAGACCTGTAGTTGAAATCCTCTCTTCACGGGTGAGGTATTTGGAGGTGTAGGGCTCTCATGAGTAGTTCTGATGGAGAAGCATCATCACCCACAATGAAGTGGGGCACATCTTGTGTGTCGTTGGGTAGGGGGTCTGGATCTGGAAAACCCATGATGGAGTTGTTGTTCCAGCCCATCCTTGAGGTCACTGGTGTTGTATATCTGGCATCTGAAGCTGACCCGTTGCCTGAAGCATCGATGTACATGAGCTTGTAGTCAGCATCGACCATGGCGAAGAGGATGATGCTGAAGTAGCCTTGTAGTTCTGATAAGTGTACCCTGATTTGGCTGGAGCTTTGCAGGCCACGTGCTTGCCATGTATGGCTCCAACGGTGTGGGGGAAGTTCCACTTCTGATACACTGCTCTGCAACTTTCTTCCAGCCTTCTTCAGTGGAGGGGCACTGGGGGAGCTCCTCCAGGTATTCTTCGATGATGGCCTGCACTCACTTCTCTGACCACAATGCTGATGATGTTGTGTGGCACCCTCCAGGCATACTGCATGTTTCTGTACGTGCTCCCAGAGGCCAGGTGGCGCAGAGTCAGTGCCACCTTCAGTCCAGGGACCAAGCTGGGACGGAAGTTGGTTTTGCCTTTGGTCCAACCTGGGTCTCAGACGCTCCACAACTCCGTCAAACATGTCTGGTGGGTATCCTCATGAGTGCTGGAATGCATGAGGGTCTTCATTCCCTCAGCTCCACCATCAGCTTGTTCATAGAGTCCAAACTCCACTCTTCTCCCGATCCATCTTCGGACCCAGACAGCTTCTTGGGCGCCTCCTTCTTCTCCTTGCGTAGAAAAGGTGAAAGAGCCTGAAGAGGGCTTTTTTCTGGTGATGAATGAGCACAGCTATCATACAGACTGTGTCATGATCCAATGGTGGAGAACAATGATGATGGGAAGACCAATGACCAAGGGTGAAGAGTCTGCACACCATGGCTGCTGGACTGATTGTGAGATCCAGGTGATTTCCTCCCCTTTTATTAGGAAATGTCGGTTTTCACTAGGTGTCCTTCCACATACTCTAGACATCCTCCAGACATCCTAAATATCCGAGATACGTCCATATACAAATGTTTTGTCCGTTTTAATGCTTTATATCCGAGCTGCATCCGCCTTCATCATTTCTATGTCCGTGCTACGCACGCTGTGTGGCGTTCCGCGTACCTTTCGCTTCCTCTTTCCGCTTTCCGCTGGAGCAGATTGAGTGTCGCGGATGTCCAGAGGATGCCAGAGAGGATACAGCGGAGTAAGAACGTTTCTTGCCCGTATGTGTCGCGGATGTAGATCGTACGCGGCAGAAAGTTCATCCGCTCAAAACGTTTTGTTGCAGCTCAAAACTTTTTGAGCGTGATAAATAGCAGTAGACGGATGTTTGATGGATAGAGTGTATGAAAGACGTATGCAGTGATAGTACACAACGGATGCATCGTGTTTTCCAACGGATGGCAAGCGTTTTTCTCCGTTTTACATCCTCTTTGCATCCGTTGATGCAGTGTGACGTGGGCTTTATGTAATATGTACATATGTAATCTAATACAATATGTGCATATGTAATATAAATCCTGTTTGTTTATAACTTTAGGATCTTGATCTTGGGTTGTTAAATAGCATGCATCCTGTTCAGTTTTTAAAGGAGAAAAAAATTCTACTTTCATTATTTCTGTAAAATTTGATTTTTTTCTCTGTTAACTGTCGAGCTCTAAAATTACTTCTAAAATTAAAGTACAAAAATCAAACTAGCGTGTTTTCCAAGTTTATCTATATATACATATGTAGGAACTACATATCCAGTATAATATGTTAAATATTTTTTTGCACTATAAGATGCACCTGAACATAAGACCCACCTAGGTTTAGAGGAGGAAAATGGGCAATGACAAAGACAGAAGAGGTGGGGTTCAGCACTGAAAAAAGGTCCCCGCAACCCCTATTTTTGACTCCATCAGATGCACAGACTTTTCCATCCAATTTGGGGGGGGAGTGCATCTTACGGAGCGAAAAAGATGTTTAATGAAAGTTATGGATTTAAATATATAAATGCATAAATTTAGTTTTGCAAGATATAGTTTTTGTCAACAGATCCATTCATGAGTTATTTACTGTGTTTTTGAAATGGCAGTGAAGGTTTCATAGTAATGATAAGATATGGGCAGAAACACCCAAAAGAGAAATGGCTGCTGATTGAAAGTCTAGGCATGCACGAATGACATACATTAGCATATATGACAGTATTCATTATGAGTGAATCAACTGTTGGCTAATTTACAAAAGCCAAATTAATATATTTCAGAAGACTTAGATGCATGTTTTTATTATGACAACAGAGATTGTTCTAAGAATATTTGATTTATGTGTTGTCCTCTAGGATCGTATTGGTCGTCCCTCGGAAACAGGTATAATTGGCATAATTGACCCAGAGTGTAGAATGATTGGACTAAGGCTTTATGATGGCTTGTTCAAGGTGATTCCTTTGGAGCGAGAAAATAAAGAATTAAAGGCCTTTAATATTCGACTAGAGGAGCTACAAGTTATTGATGTGAAATTCCTCTATGGCTGCCAGGCCCCGACCATATGTTTTGTTTACCAGGTAATCAAATTGGATCTGAAAGTGTGTGGTAATAAAATTGCTGAGCAAGACTAATGGTGAACATTATTTAACATATCTATTAATTATAAACAATCACTGAGTTTGGATCATGGGGGAAAAAAACCGCTTAGGATCTTTAATAAAATAGTGTTTATTTTTTCTTTATTTCTTACTAGAACAAACCAAATTGTTGCCACAGTACTGGCAAACATTTGAATACTTTGGGACATATTGAGTTAGGTGTTATCAAAAACAAATTAAAAAATGGGATAGGAAAAAAGCAGAAAAATCCAAAATCTAGATCAGGAATTTCAGTCATATGGTTAGCCATTTAAAAGCAGTCTCAGGATGATGCTTGGAGGTTATATTAGCATTTAGGTAAAAAGAATAATACAATTTTTCAAACATTGTTTTCTATTCCACAAATATTTGATTTATTGATTTTTTTAAATTTTGCATTACTATAACTCTGTTATGATTAATGGTTACAGATTTAATTCAGTTGTAATAGTTCTAATTTACAAGCAGGTTTTTGAAGTTAAAATAACTCTCCTTTAATGTGCAAAACTGTTAAGAACTTTTCCTAATTTGTTACATTTTTGTTTTTCTATGATGTCAAATAGAAAACTGGCTTAAGCACCTGATTTGATTTCTCTAGACATCCTAGTTTAAAATTCAGTTGTTAATTCCTGCCTGGGAGTCACTTTTGAGACCAGAATATTAAAGGCAATGTGACCCAGAATTAATTTTTTAAATTCTTTAACCATTGTCCTTGAAAAGCAGTATTGCTAACCATCCTTGAAACTTGATGCTTTCTTTACTTTTATGCTTGGTATTCTGCATTATCTACTAATACATGATTTTGCACTGGGCCAAAAGGGAAAAAAAATTCCCTTTCAGCATAATCTGCTCCAGACAAGAGATGGGCAATACATAAATCCAATACATAAATAAATAAGAACCAAGCAAGTTACCTGCAAGGGCCTGGAGTGCTTCTAGCAGGTGACTGCATTTCCATTCTCAATATACAGAAGAGGGAGTCCCCCATGTAGAACAAAAACAGCTTTGATTTGTTTTTTTTTTAATTGTTATTATGGCTGATATGATTTCTTTAGCAATTTTAGGGAACTTCTAAAATAGAGGCAAAAACACATTAAAACAATAAAAGCCTTATAAAGGCTGATCAGATAAAATTCCAGTCTATAATTAGTTCAAACTGCAATCATACATGTTCCAGGTGACCATAAGACTTCCAAGTCTGGGATGTTGGGTTTCATTGCTTAATGCATTAAGGGAAAATTACTTCTGCAACTGTCTTAGAAAGATGTGCTGGTAGACAAGGGACAGAGCAATGTTTGTTTTTTATCATCAGCATTGTCAATTTCCCAACATTTTATGCTTTGACAAATGCAATGTCCTGGCAGCAGAAGCATGAGGTGTGCTGAGCTTACACATAATAATTGTTAGATATTTGTTTACTTTTTGTGCACCTTGTATAAAAGTATGATAGTGTGGGAAGTAGCAAAGAAATTTCATTTTGTAGCTCAGGATTGAACTATGGGATCCTTGGATGTTTCCTGCAGGTATTTTATTGCCAACTAGCTTAGCAAGTAATCAAGTGAACACCAATGACCCTTTTCCTGGATAATTTGCAAAAAATGAAATAAGCTATCAGTGCAGATCTGGATCCATTACACTTGTGTTCTGCACAGTGTCCTGACAGAGATAGATACAGAATAATGAGTTGGAGGGGACCTTGTAGGTCATCCAGTCCAACACCACTCCCCCTAAGTAGGCCCTACACCATTTCTGACAGATGGTAGTTCAGTCTCTTCTTGAAAGCTCTTCCAGTAATGAAGTTCCCACAACTTCTGAAGGCAAGCTGTTCCATTGGTTGATTGCTCTCTCTGTCAGAAAATTTATCTTTATTTTCAGGTTGAATCTCTCCTTGTTCAGTTTCCATCTATTATTCCTGGTCTGGCCTTCAGGAGCTTTGAGAAATAGCTTGACCCCCTCCTCTCTGTGGCAGCCCCTCAAATATTGGAAGACTGCTATCATGTCTCCCCTGGTTCTTCTCTTCACTAGACTANTCTCTGTGGCAGCCCCTCAAATATTGGAAGACTGCTATCATGTCTCCCCTGGTTCTTCTCTTCACTAGACTAGCCATGCCAACTTCCTGCAACCATTCATCATGTTTTAAGCTCCAGTCCCCTTATCATCTTGGTTGCTGTTCTCTGCACTCCTTCTAGAGTCTCAACATCTTTTTTATCGTGTAGTGACCCAAACTGGAATGAGTCTATGGGACTCATTTTTAGATTGTAAAATATCTCAATTTAATTATAATTACAAGAGAGTTTCATATTACTGATTTGTCCATTCTCTATTAGTAAGAAACTAATATAGGGCTAATTTACCACAAGACTTTCCTTATTAAATCAATCTGGAATATGTGCTGTCTTGAGATTCCAACATCAGGAAAATGTGATTTTAAAACCTACATAGTTTCAAAAGGTTTGTCATAAAGTGAAGGGAGTTAAGAAAGAAATCTGAAGGCTTTAGTGAAAGCAAAATGGTTACTATTTGAAATGTATTGATATATAACTTAACAATTTCATTAGCTATATTAAAACAGGAACAATATTGTTCAGAATTGGGAAAATGCCTTATTTTGTGGGAGACAGGCATTCTTTAGGTTTTAAAGTTGCTTTAAAGAAAGTATCTATTTTTTCAATGCACAAATGTTGTAAAAAATAAAAATGTTTCAAGGAATATTTGATTTTTTGAGCATTCCTGTGAAAATGATTCTTCTCATATGTTAAATGAGGATAACTAAATCGTGATGGGTTTGTGTTTCGTGGTTGTACCTTCCATCCCTTTAGGATCCACAGGGCCGTCATGTCAAAACATATGAAGTGTCTTTGCGTGAGAAGGAGTTTAACAAGGGACCCTGGAAGCAGGAGAATGTAGAGGCTGAAGCCTCTATGGTTATTGCAGGTGAGTTTGTGTCTAAAAAAATATGCTTCTAAAGGAGATAAAGGTAACTATAATCATTTAGACATAAAAAACAGCATTTTAAAAAAGAACTCCTAGACTATTTTTAAGCCACTGTAGTAAATTTGCACCTAGAAAAAAACCGAGTTCTTTTTTGGATGTAGGGGTCGGACAGTTGGTCCAATTCCAATTTGTATGAAAATTTCGTTGTCCCAGGCTCTCAGGCCCAGAATAGTTATGTAACTTGAGCAGTGCCTGTAATGAAAGTAGTGTTGCCCAGTGATAACTACTTGCCAGGCTCAGGTTTTCTTATAGTTTTCTTATACAATTCATCATTGAACTGCTGCACTTTTAGACTAAACTATGCTGGCAGGAAAAACTCAGGAATTATAATGTTCAAGGTGATTGAGGATATAGTATAAAAGAAAAAATGAATAGAGAAACTTATAAGCCACAAAAAGTCCAGTATTTTCAAGACAAATCTATATTTACTTCGTAGCTTTGTGAGAAGAACACCTACTTTAATGAAAATCTGAAATTTATTGATTTCTTACTGTTAATTTATTTGTAACCGCTACCTAAAACAAAGTTAATTGCTATTTAAGAAACAAAATTTCTTGCTTTCAGTGAGTAAAAAAAAGGAAAACTGTTTTCTAAAGTACATAATAAAATATGGTTTGGATATTGATTATCTGAATTATTCCTAATGATTAGTAAGATATTTTTGTGCTTTAAACTATTTTATTACATTGAAAAGTGGCCTTTTTTGATGAACAGGAAATTCCATGAATAAACAAAGCTGTTGAAATTTAATTGAATACACTTGGGTTGCCTGGTTTTTATTCCTTTCCTGTGTTGATTATTCTCTAAACATCTGAGATGAATATTCCCAACAATTTCTTCGTAGTGCCTGAACCATTTGGAGGGGCCATCATTATTGGACAGGAATCCATTACTTATCACAATGGTGATAAATATCTGGCTATAGCCCCACCCATCATTAAGGTAAGCAGCAAAACACTTGGAAAGGTATTTGCTTAAAGCTGGAATTCTGTGCTTTATATTTACAGTATCTTTGGTATGGATGTCAGAAAGCAGGTACATGCTTAATATTTTATGCTACATCCCACAAATCCTGAACAAACATGATTTGTATCATTTATGCAGCATCAGTTTGCTTGCCTCGACTTTAAACATTTTGTTAGGGCTGAAACTAAATTTACTTTATGTGTTAGGCATTTTTTCTGTGTTTTAACTGATGTTTTAAAGTTATGTGAGCTGTCCAGAGTTGTTGGCAAGTGGAAGGCCTTAGAAATGGAAATTAAAAATAAATGGGAATTTCTGTAGGCATCTGAGCCTACATTAACTGCTTGCTGCATTGTCTGTAGTTTTTTAGAATAAGGGTAGACACATTTGGAATCTGGAGAATATGTTTCATGTGCACTTAAATGGCTATTCTGTGAATTTGGCCAAACTAAAGTATGTGTGTTCATCAGGAAGGAAAACTTCCTTATATCCTTAGGATGCTTTTTTTTTTTTAAACGGTTGCAGCTTAGTCTTTCTAGAGGGATAATGAAATTGTTTGGATCAATGTTAAGGTCATCCTGGCTTTTCAAAGGCTTTTAAGTAACACCTTTTTCACCCTGAAACAGCAAAGTACAATCGTATGTCACAACCGGGTAGATCCAAATGGGTCCCGTTATCTGTTGGGGGATATGGAGGGTCGGCTATTCATGCTGCTTTTGGAGAAGGAGGAACAGATGGATGGTGGAGTCAGTCTCAAGGACTTACGTGTGGAATTGCTTGGTGAGGTAGGTTTTGTTTTCTCCTCCATTTCTGGTGCGTGATGTCAGCTGGAAGAAGGAACTAGAAGAGTGAAAAAAATTCCTGCAGATACTGGAAGAGACTGATTCCTTCCCAAATACTATTTTTTTTTTGTAATTTTTGAATATAGGGTTCAAAATGGTGCTGCGTTAAAATAAGCAAAAAACCTCGTGTTCAGCATTTTTACATTTTGTAATAGAGGTTTATAATTCATGATTCATAATTGGAGGCTATATCCATCATTGATTTTTTTTTTCACAGATCTAAGTTTTTACAAAATGTATTTAATTTATAACATCTTGTCAATTGAATATACAGATAGTCCCCAACTTAAACAGTTCATTTAGTGACCGTTCAATTGACTGGAACTGAATAAAACTGACATATGACCATTTTTCAGTTACAACCTTTGTAACCTCCCCATGATCATGTGATCAAAATTCATACATTTGGCAACTGACTCACTTTTATGACTGTTGCAGTGCCCCAGGGTCATGTGATCACATTTTGCAACCTTCTGGCAAGCAAAGTCACCAGGGAAGCCAGATTCATTTAACAACCAGACTTCTTACCTATTAACTGCAGTGATTCACTAAGCAACTGTGGCAAGACAAGTCATAAAATGGGGCAAAGCTCAACAAATTCTCACTTAAGAACATAAATTTTGGGCTCAATTGTGGTCTTAAGTCAAGGACCATGTGTATACTTTGTCTTTCCACTGGCAAATTGTCTTTCGGAGGATACTAAAATAGAATACATATTGAATAAAAAAAAATGATTCGCTAAAAGCCATTCTGGAGATTTTTCCTCCCAGTGGAAACATGAAACAAAGCAAACTTTGACATTATCCTTGACCAGTTCAGAACTGGAGCAGAGCCATCTCTTGCATTCTCACATGTGCCTTCAGTGGAGATAACTTCAAGATAATGATCTGTCACATCTGGGTTAAAGCCCAGACTAGAACTTAAATACTGGTCTTCAAAGGAGTTTAAAGAAAAGTGCATAACTTGATGGCAATTTGATGTACCAAATAAGGCCGAGAGAGAACATAATCTAAAATCACTTACGGTTTTCATAGTTATGAGGGATAAGTCTCTACTTTTGACTAAGACATATTTAATTATATTTTGTTGTATGTCTTATATTTTATATAAAATTTATATTTTAAATTTATTTTATATTTTATATTATATTTTATATTTTATCTTTATATTTTGTCTTTATATTTATAATATATATTATATTTTATATTTATATTTTGTATATTTTGTAATGTACATTGGATACTTTTTAATATGCCTTCTAATGTAGTCAGTACAGTGTGTGCAGGTAATGTATGTGTGCAACTATTGACATTCAAATCCAGAAGCATGTTTGAGATCTAGGCAGGAGATGAGTACAATCACTGCACTTGTCAGGAGCTCCTTAAAGAACCCAAAACTTTTCTTGAACTGGCATAATAGCCACACAATCCCAGGAATACACATCTCTGAGTAAGGTGCTGCCTGCATATACATGAGCATATCCATGTCAAAATATCCTTCCTGCTTTGGGCTGAAATAGCTGCACCCCTTCTTATGTCTTTTAAATGCCTAATATTCATTTTGCCTTACTTGTTCCTAGACGTCCATAGCAGAATGCCTAACATATTTGGACAATGGTGTTGTGTTTGTTGGCTCTCGTCTTGGGGATTCCCAACTTGTGAAGGTAACATGTCGCTTTTAATTATAATTAGGTACCAATAAATAGTACTTTACTAATCTTTTACTTATTATATATTTAAATGGTATTGTTGTGAGACCTCTACTTTTATTTTTGTCATTCAGGAATTTTATCCTCTTGATTTTTGTTCATTTCATTTTAAATCAAAGTAAGACCAAAACTAGAATTTTAATACATTTTGCTCACATAGATGAAATAAACAAAATTTAAGCAAACAATTTCTTATTTTCACAAGAAACATAATATTATTTTCATTCCTAGCTCAATGTGGATAGTAATGAACAAGGCTCCTATGTTGTGGCCATGGAAACCTTCACCAACCTTGGGCCAATTGTGGACATGTGTGTGGTAGATCTTGAGAGACAGGGTCAAGGCCAGGTAAAAGTGGATTCTTCTTTCCTGCACTAGGAATAATGGATCTTGCTAAGAGAGGTGATTTATATCCCCTTTGAAATACTGCTTTGCAATGAAATATATTTCCCCAAGTTGATCTTTGTGAAGTATATGAATCTCCTCTGTTGAAAAACCAATCTATTTTCTCTCACCAAACTTGTGTCAGGAGGAAGTTGATAATTAGCTTCTTGCTGAATGCTGTTGTGAGCTCTAGAAAAACTGATAATAGCTTGGAAAATTATTATTCTGTTGACTCTTCTCTTGACTCGTGAAACAATACAGCACAAAGGCTATTTCAGAGACATAGAAAGACTACTTTTTCTGGCATGCACATTAAATTCTGAAACAATACTGAGCCGTTTCAGGAAAGTTCTTGTTTCACTATAAAATGGAACTGACTGCAGGACTTTGTCTTTGTCTTTTGATTAGGTAATTTACTAAAAGATTGAGAAAAAAAACTTAAACGGTGGATGTGAACTACTATTCTCTATAATTATATTGCATGTCCCTTAAATGTTAATAATGTACTTAGTAGATGCTAATTATATCTGCTTTTCACAGTTGGTTACATGCTCTGGTGCCTTTAAAGAAGGTTCTCTGAGAATCATCCGGAATGGAATTGGGATTCATGAACATGCCAGCATTGATCTCCCAGGAATTAAAGGTGTGTGTGTGTGTCTTCATTAGAAACAGATGAACAAATAATAGTACATACTATTGCCAATGTTGTCAGTTCTCAGATTTTTTGAATGAACTTTTTTTAATGAAATTAAGAAAACTGAATATACTATTTAGGAAATATTGGGGAGGAATCTGGTAATCCTTTCAGAAAAAGGATTTGGGTATTTTGTATGTGTGCGCATTTTATTCCTTTCTCCCCCTCCCCTTGGTATACTTACTATGTCCTCTTTTCCTTGTTGTGTATTCTTGCTGTTATTTACCTTTTTGTTATACAACCTGTTCTAAGAACCTTAATTTTTGAAAGTACAATACATTTTACTTAGAAACAATACCCAATTAGTTGAATATGTTGTACAAGGCCAAGAGCTTTGAATTAGCATTGAGGAAACATTGAAGATTCAGGAAGTGCTGGGTTGGCATTTTTGTTTGTTAAGTTATGAAATCCCTTGAGTTTCCCAGAGGAATTTAATAAGACTACCCTTTGTCTCTGAATTGCAGGATTATGGCCTTTGAGGTCAGATTCTCACCGTGAAACCGATAACACCTTAGTGCTGTCTTTTGTGGGACAAACCAGGTAGAGGAATAACATCCATGAAAGTGTTGAATATGGCTCTTGGTTAGGTCTTCTGGGGAGTTTGATTGGGTTTCCTACATTCCGCAGAGTTTTGATGTTGAATGGGGAGGAAGTAGAGGAAACAGAACTGACAGGATTTGTGGATGATCAGCAGACTTTCTTCTGTGGTAATGTGGCTCATCTGCAGTTAATCCAGGTAATCTCTAATTTTTTTAATGATAAAACGTAAGGTATGAGTGACTAAACTTTTGGGGTGAAGAGCCACATTTGGAACATATGAAATATGTGAGGGTGATATGTTCAAAACAGAATGTTGTTTTGTCCATAGTAAGCAACATATTTTTTCTTAAGATCTAATAATCTTTTTTCATTACTTTTTTCCTGTTGAACTATTTTCAGTTTAGTCAATCTTAAAATTAAACATAAACTTTAAAAAAATTGTAGCATTTGAAGAAGTTGTCGAAATGCCTTAAGAATATGTTACCTTTTGTTTGGAAGAAATACCAATGAATGTCATTTGCCACTTTAGATAACATCAGCCTCAGTCCGGCTTGTCACTCAAGAGCCAAAGGCTCTAGTGAGTGAATGGAAAGAGCCAAATGGAAAGAACATCAGTGTTGCTTCATGCAATAGCAGTCAAGTAGTGGTAGCTGTGGGGAGAGTGTTATACTACCTGGAAATCCATCCCCAGGAACTCAAACAAATAAGGTCAGTCTGAACTAACTATGTTGGGGTTATTTTGTGTCAGAGCTGAGTATTGCTGCAATGTTGACAGTTTAATATCTTGCCAGCTTTACAGAGATGGAGCATGAGATTGCCTGTCTGGACATCACTCCCTTGGGAGACACCAATGGCATGTCCCCTCTCTGCGCTATTGGCCTTTGGACAGACATTTCAGCCCGTATTCTTAAGCTGCCCTCATTTGAACTGTTACACAAGGAGATGTTAGGAGGAGGTAGAAATTCCATTTGTGTGCTTGGTGTTGGGAAGGGCAGGCTAATGGCAAAGAGTGATATTATAACTTACATCCCCCTTTACAGAGATTATCCCACGTTCCATTCTGATGACCACCTTTGAGAGTAGCCATTATCTGCTTTGTGCTCTAGGAGATGGGGCCCTGTTTTATTTTGGACTGAACATTGAAACAGGTAAAAATACAGTTTTCTGCCCTGCAGATTTTCTTGTTTGATTTTAAAACAATGAACAAATTGCAGGCTCTTCAGGTTTTAGCAGAACTTAAAATCCAGCAAGTAGAGCTTGTCCCCCCCCCCCCAAAAAAAAAAAAAAAAAATTACCAAGCAGGGATAGAAGATCTGAACTTCAGAAATCTCTGGATTAAATTTGAACAGAGCTAAATCATTTCGCATCAGATTTACTGTTTTTTCACTTCATCAATATATTGAGGCTACAAGGGAATGCCATACAGTAACTGTCATTTCCGGGATCACACATTGTATCAATTTATAATGTAATTTGGTTACAGAGAGAGACCCTGCAAAGATCACTGGTTGCTGCCATCTCTTTCAGATAGTTTTCTTGTGTAACTTTGCCAGTTCTGGTATGTGTTCTGGTCAGTCATCCAAAATTTGGCTGTGTGTGTGTGCATTGTTTCGAAAATGAGGTTGGTTTTTTTTAATCATCACATTTGCAAATGGTTGCTAAACCATAAACACATACCTGCTGTCATTTTGTCTTTATTTAAAACAAGTAACTCAAGTTAGACATTAGGAGATCTATGATTAGATTTTTCAGCATTTAAGCATAAGACCAGCCAAGGGTATATGAATCTCATCTCTTTGAATCATTTTTCTGTTCTAAAACAAGCCCACCCAGTATCCAGAAATTATTATTGGTTCAAGAAGGAAAAATACAGTTATGCTGTACCTGTATAGAGATATAGCTGTATTTTGGGATGTTCTCTGTCTTTCAGGAATAGTTTTAGTACATTTAAAGTGCTTCTGGAAATATACTTTTCTAAAATTCAAAAACATTTTTTTTTCAATAATGAAAAATAGTAACAGGGCAGCTAATTTCCTCTGCTCCCCTCCCATCTTCTAGTTTCTCTTAATGGGTAGCCTCTAATAATATCCTTCCTCTGGCAGGTTTGCTGAGTGACCGTAAAAAAGTAACTTTGGGAACCCAGCCCACTGTTTTAAGGACATTTCGCTCCCTTTCCACCACCAATGTGTTTGCTTGCTCTGACCGCCCTACTGTGATTTACAGCAGCAACCACAAACTGGTCTTTTCCAATGTCAATCTTAAGGAGGTGAATTATATGTGCCCTCTTAACTCAGATGGGTACCCTGACAGGTAAGCATGTTCTGTTCCTTCATTTCAAGTGCATTCTCTCTTCTTGCTTAGCCAGTCTGGTCAACCCTTTTAATTAAGTAGCCAAATTAAGTCTCAAATAAAGAACACAAAAATAAGCAGTTTACTTTTGAAATATTGGATTAAGAGAATAGGGACAAAACGTTAGATAGTAACAAAGTAACAAAATAATTGTTTGGATTTATTGTATCCTTCCTCTTCTTCCTTTTGCTGGTGCATCCTGGCTAATGTGAGTTTTGGGAAAATAAATTGTCATACACCCATTGTATAATAAATATTCAGCCTGTCTTATGGCTTCATGTAAGAAAGGACTCCTCTATTTCATCTATATTTGATATAATTTATTTCTGTGTTGTATTTTATGTAGTGATACCATAAGAAACTTTTTGAGCAGTTATGAGTTTTATCTTCCATTATGCTAAGTAATGATCACTAGCCAAGAAAAGTGGGATTTCCAGTGAATTATTTTTCAGTGTTTCAAGTCCCCTGTTCTTGAATTGGTTTGATTTGTCTAAAATAATACTCTCCAGGAATATGCTGGAGGTTCCGGATAGAACTGATGAAACAGTAACTTGCATTTAGGATTGTATGTGGAAATGTAGTTGTGAAGATAGAGATTGGTTGTGATCAACACTAGCAAAATTGGTCCATCTTTAAGAAAGATAAGATTTGTTGAAGGTTAAAATTTGAAAGAAGATTAATAAGACTCATTTTTTATACTGCAGAAGGAAGCTGTTGGAGGCAAAATCAGAAATACACTGCACCATAAACATACAAACCTCAACTCTTGTATTTGTGTGCTCTACCAATACACAAACTGTTTTCCATGTACATTTTCTCCCTTGTATCTCTTAATGGCCAGATATTCCTCTGTATACTTGATAGTTCGTGAAACACTATTGATATTCACATGTATTTGCTGCATTTTTTTTTACATTTTCACTTTTATCAAGTCTTGCTAAATACAAGTCCTAATATTGGATTATATCTGAAATGTAGTAGGTAAACACTCTAGAATTGTGGCGTATAGTGGAGTGATTTTTTTTTCTTGAAAATGAAATACTTTTATTTTTTAGCTTAGCTCTGGCCAACAACAGCACTTTAACAATCGGCACCATAGATGAAATTCAGAAGCTGCATATCCGCACTGTTCCCCTTTATGAATCACCCAGGTGAGCAGAACTAAACTTGTTGCTGAGAATGAATCAGCTTTTAAATAATATAACATTCCCTCCCTCCCTCCCTCCCTCCCTCCCAAAATTGTGAGGTTGATAGATTTTTTCAAGGAAGCATGTTTTTTGGAGCATTTTGAACTTCTTATGAATGAGCTGGCACCTAAACTAAATAATGAGCTGGCACCTAAACTGAATAAATTAAATATTACTTCTATAAACAATGTTTCTTAGATCATATGGATCTTATATGACTGAATGTGTGTAGACACCATGTGCCCCTTTCTGTTATGCAGAAAGATCTGTTATCAAGAAGTCTCTCAATGTTTTGGCGTGCTCTCCAGCCGTATTGAAGTTCAGGATGCTAGTGGAGGCACCACTGCATTGAGGCCCAGTGCAAGTACCCAGGTGAGAACCATCAATAATTGTTTTGGGGAATGTCTTGAAAATGCACTGATTTCAATAAAAGGAATCATTATTGCTTAACATTTTGATTATGTCTATAAATCACTTGAGAAATCATCTCCATTTCTCATCTGATAATCTAAACTTAAAGACAGCTATGTACTTGTTTTGGGATATTGTGGCTCAGTTAATGTTGGCTTTCTTCAGTGATTTAAATCCTTGCTAGCATAGCTTTCCATATTTACTTAGTTTTCTGCCTATCTTTTACCAGGAGGTTTTAGAATGTATTGGTATTTCTTTCATGTGGACTGATTTTCAGTCCCTTCAGTAAAGCAGAAAACTTGGTAGTTTTATACTGGTACTTTATAACATAAATTATCTTCCATTACTTCTTTCTCAATCCAAATTTGGTTTTATTCTTCATAAATTTGGACCTCTGATGCAAACCTCCAAATAGTTTTTGCCACAAATTTATTTTTTATGTTATTTCATTCTAGTGAATGTTCTTTGGGCTTATTTTTGTTATCTCTGTGTCTCTACCTTAAAATACTCATTTTTCTCTCCATATTTTAGGCCCTTTCCAACAGTGTGAGTTCTAGCAAGTTGTTCTCTAGCAGCACAGCCCCACATGAAACATCATTTGGTGAGGAAGTAGAGGTACACAATCTTCTCATCATAGATCAGCATACATTTGAAGGTATATACTCCTAGGCTATATTTCACTGTTTGTGAGAGAACTGTTTTAGGGAATCATGAGATTAGGAGAAGAAAGTAATCTAGTGTACTTTCTGGCTTGGGATCCCTTGAGGGTCTTAGGGTCCATGGAGCAACTTGAGGGTCATTTTATTGAGTTTCTGTAGTTTTTTGCAGTTGCATGTTTTATCCATGTTGTCCCAAAAGTATACTGAAGTCAATATTTAGTTGAGCTCTTTAACTCTTTTTTTTTTTTTACTATTTGTCTTCAGTACTCCATGCACACCAGTTCCTGCAGAACGAATATGCACTAAGTCTGGTCTCCTGCAAATTGGGCAAAGATCCCAACACCTATTTTATTGTGGGCACAGCCATGGTGTATCCTGATGAAGCTGAACCCAAGCAAGGCCGCATTGTGGTCTTCCATTATTCTGATGGTAAGGAGTAATGTTTTGGATTTCTTTCTCCCTAGAAACAGCTGAGTGGCATGGACTTCTTTTCTTTTATTAGTTATGATTTTGTCATGAAACAAGTGGGTTTGTTCCTAGGTTCTTTTACTCTAAAAGTTTATAATATTCCTTTCAGCTCTTGAATCTTGTTTGCTTCATATGGAAAAAAATAAGCTGAACATCTGGTTTTTTAGAGTTTGGGTATTTGAATTGTTTATAATATGCTGAAGTTACCTGGTTGGCTTACAGTAATAATGGTAATATTATTATGTGTTATAAAAGAGACCTAGCGGGAGATTAAATTAAATCATTTTAACAGCACCACATATCAGGGTCTGCAAAGCAAATAAATGGGTTTTTAAAATAAAAGTTTTAAAGTCTTGGAAAATAGGGGGAAAGTGCTCATTCGACATTAACAAACCCAATCATCATTGTCATGTCCAACCCAACCATGTCCATTCAGTCATGTCCAACCCTCAGCTACTCTATGGATCAGCATTCATTATGCCCCCCTGTCAGGCAGGCACTGCCTCCTTCAGATCCACCATGGTAATCCTGGTCTCATCCTTTATAGTGTCCAGCCAATGGGCACTAGGATGGCCCCTTCTCCTTTTTCCGCTGATCATTCCCAGCATGTTTGACTTTTCAAATGAGTCAGCTTGCATAACATGACCAATGTATCATAGATTTTGTTTGGCAATCTTGGCTTCTAGTAATAATTTTGGTGAGATTCAGTATTGGACTTTGTGATTTTTGCAGTCCATAGGATGCATAATAGTTGTCTCCAGTACCATAATTCAAAGATGTCCACCATTGTCCTAGCTATCTTTTTTAGTGTCCAGGTTTCCAGCCATAAGTAGAAATTGGAAAAATTGTTGCAATTATTGCATCCTGTGAAAGCATAGAATATTCATCAAAATAGCACTTTTGGCAATAGCAATTTATGTTGTATTGCTAAAAGAGAGCACAAGAAGGAAGACCTCAAATGATCATCTCAAAGTATGGTTAAATGGTCAGATAAGGAGATATAAATTCATTCTGATTCCTATTCTCAAAAGCAGCCTAAGTGTTTTGAGCCCTCCCATTGATTCTTTCACAGTGATTACTTGCATGCTACTTGAGCTAAGAAGTGTTTATTTTCACCTCATTTCACTTCATCAAGAAAATAGATAGTTCAGGTGGAATTATCAGATAGTTTTATGACTGTTGAAGATGATGAATAATTTTTTTTAGTTAACATAACAACTGAGAAATATTGGGGGTGATATTTAGTAATGTTGCAGAATGAGGAAAGAGCCTTCAGAAAAGTAGGTAGAAGTTAAAACTATTATAGTTGCTACAGATTAAGTGCATACTAGGCTTTATGGTATGTTGTGTTATTGTCACAGAAGAAAATTGTCACATAGCACCACATGCTTACAAATAGACTTTGGTAGTTTACCCTGAGTTTGAGGGCAGAATTTAATCATATCTATGTAGCTATTAAAAGTAAATACCAGCCTGAAGGTACACAATCAGAAAGAGAGTCAAGGGGTTTTCTGTCCACTTCAACATTTGAAATTTCCTGAATATTATAGCTCTGTAGCTGAGGCACCATCTTTATGAAGAACTACTGGCTGAGGCGAGTATAAAGAGATTGTAGCTGTTAAAAAATACAGTGAAAGACCTCCCTGATATCTTTTACACCAATTTTTCTATGTCTATTGGGTGTTGCAATTTAAGGTTGGGTATATTGCAATATTTCAGAAGATAATTGGAGTTCACTTGCAGCTAGCATTTATTTGGGCATTTTGCTCACTCTGGATCCCTAGTGAGCAAAATGCCCAAATTAACTTCTGGAAGATTTTATGATAGAATTTTAAAAATATTTTGTAATGTCATACACTTTATAGCATAATTAACTTTAGGCTGCAGAAAGTAAGGAGGGCTTCATATAATTGAAGGGGGATCCCATGGGATAATATCACCAAGCTGTTTTTGAGGCTGTTAATCTTTTTTGTTGCTATTTGTAGCAACAAATGTATATTTCAAGTATTGTTGTATTAATATATATCTCAGGTAAATTGCAGAGCCTGGCTGAGAAAGAAGTAAAAGGAGCTGTCTATTCCATGGTGGAATTCAATGGAAAACTCTTAGCTAGCATAAACAGCACGGTAAGGTTTCCAAAGCTCTCACATCAATATTTCTTAAAACTGGGTTTGCTTAGCGAACTGTGGAAGAGAAATGTTTTGGACTCTGCAGTATTGTTCCAGATTTGTTTGAGCCTTACCCTTACAAATCTGTCTTGTTCTGACAGGTGCGACTGTATGAATGGACAGCAGAGAAGGAGCTTCGCACTGAATGCAACCATTACAACAACATCATGGCACTCTATGTGAAGACAAAGGGCGACTTCATTTTAGTTGGAGATCTTATGCGCTCTGTACTTCTGCTTGCCTATAAGCCCATGGAAGGAAATTTTGAAGAGGTATTAATTCAGTTTTTACCCCAGTGTATATAATGGAAATCGTAATACAGAGTTTAAGAGAATAGAAGAATATTTGGTGGCAGAAGAAACTCTCCATTTCATTCTGCATTTAAAACTGGTAGAATTCTACTTCAGGGAGAAAAGTCTTACCTTTGTGGAGAATAGATTGGCTTGCTAGGTAGATTGACTTGTATATCATTACAGATAGCTCGTGATTTTAATCCAAACTGGATGAGTGCTGTGGAGATTCTGGATGATGACAATTTCTTAGGGGCAGAGAATGCATTTAATTTGTTTGTGTGCCAGAAGGACAGGTGAGATAACCTTCTAAAAAGGTAGGGCAAAGTGAGCAAATAATAGGTTGGGACAAAGGGTTCACCCTATCCTTTTCCTAGTAAACGTTTTGTATTGCAGTGCTGCGACAACTGATGAGGAGCGCCAGCATTTACAGGAGTTTGGGCTCTTCCATCTGGGTGAATTTGTCAATGTCTTCTGTCATGGGTCCCTAGTCATGCAAAATCTGGGTGAAACATCTACACCGACACAGGGCTCAGTGTTGTTTGGCACAGTCAATGGAATGATTGGTAAGGTTAGATATTAAGCCAGAAAATCTTGCCATCTCCCCATATAGTCTGGTACTCTGGGAGGGCTTATCTGGCACTAAAATAATATCTATCCTTTGTTTCCAAAGTGATCTTAGAGTAAATGGATAATTATTAATTTCTTTTTAAAAATAATGCTCTGTTTTTATTCACAGGGCTGGTGACTTCTCTGTCAGAAAGCTGGTATAATCTCCTGTTAGATGTGCAAAATAGGCTCAACAAAGTCATTAAAAGTGTTGGGAAGATAGAACACTCTTTATATCCTTTCTTGTGTTTCTCTTTAACATACATAACAGTTGGTGGCATTAGCCGCAATGCAAGAACTACAAATGCCTACCAGCTTAACAGTTTGCAACACAGAACCAAATGGGTAGAGATCAGCAGTATGAATGTATTCATTCCTCTTATATCTTTAGAAAAAACTAGGGATAAGACTGTGTTTCTAGTCAGAGTAATAGCTTATGTGCCTCTTGCCTCCCTTAAAAAACTGCTTTTGCAGGTAGAGAACTCTCTTGACTGGAATATTTATGGGCCTTGGAGAAGTGGTAATACAACACCGGATTAAAGTGAGGAGCATATTGGTGCTTTAGCAGTGCTAGTCAAAATAGTCCAGTTTTTTAAAGGAATTTATATAGTAGCTGGAGATCACATATTTTGCTAGAATTTAGTCTGATTAATTATGGTTTATTAGATATAATTTACTGGGTTGACATAATAAATTAAAATTATAAACCACTGTATATAAACGACAATAGACTAATAGCTAGTCTAAGTTAAGATCAAATAGGTTACATTATGGCTTAATATGTTGTGTGAACCAGACCAATAGCTACTTGCCAGGCACTACAAATATAGGGCTATCAAACTCATCATGTCACGTGATGTTTCACAATATTTTTCTCTTTTGTGGATCTGGGGGGCGTGGCCTCTGCATGACACATCCGGCCCATGGGCTGCCAGTTTGACACCCTTGCTACAGTAGAATCTTTCACAGGATGAAAAGACTTCTATGAATTGTGGGTAATTTGAGGTACAATATAAAGATGAATTATAAACATAAACAAGTAGTTACCACGAGACTGAATAATTAATCAGAAAATCTGCACTCATTGGCATCTGCAGTCAATCTATATCAGAAGTATATGGGTGAAACATACCAAGAAAAAATAGCATGAGAGAGAAAGGGAGATATTCATGGCATGATTAAAAATATTCAAGGGGGTAACCAAAATTAAAGAACTATGCCACATTTAATATATCTTCATATAATTTCATTAAATCAAATTCTAACCCTAACCTTAAAATCTAATATTGAAGAAAATTACTGTTTCAAGAGAATGTATTTTCTTTTCAGTTTTTGAAGAATTCATAGTGGTGTATGTCAAAGTACCTTTTATTCTTTGTTGATGGCCAGTTGTCCATGAAGGCTATTATATAGGTAATACATTCAGAATTTATTTTTAGTTTAAAGTATGCGTGTTATGCATATCGTACCATGTACTTGCAAGCATTTTCTGTGTAATATTCCATATGTCAAATATAGTAAGTCAAAAATAATACGACCATGGAGGCTGAAAATTCTCAAGATTGTAATTTGAACTGGTCTAATTCTATCAGGATAATTGAAGAAGATTAAAGACTTACATTGTACTACTGGTTCTATTCTGGGTACTTTCATTTTTATGGGAAAGTTGAAGCCATATTTTGCCGAGAGTTTTATTTCCTTGATTCTTGACTTTACCTGGAGATCATTTCATACAGAGCGCAAGACAGAGCCAGCCACTGGATTTATTGATGGAGATTTAATTGAAAGTTTTTTGGATATCAGCCGACCCAAGATGCAGGAGGTGGTGGCTAACTTACAAGTAAGTTGAGAAAATTTGTTGAAACAATCCTTGTTATTGGCTATGACTTCGATTCTGTGCTTGCTCATTTGTAGTAAAGTTATAAACTTCGGTTTTGCAGTATCAGGATGAAGAAGAGGTATATAGGCTTGGCCTTCAGTCTGTCACATGACTGTGCTTCACCTCTGCCTCTTGCTTCCTTGTTTCAGATTGATGATGGCAGTGGAATGAAGAGGGAGGCGACGGTAGATGACTTGATCAAGATTGTGGAGGAGCTCACCCGTATCCATTAGCTGAATGAGAAGATACTTCCTGCACCTTCCTTCAGGATAGCATATGGAGTCTTTCCCAACTGGTTCCCTCACCAGTTTCACTGTAATACTAGAGCAGTAGCAATGTGCCTGGATGAAAGTGGGAAACCTCTGAACTGAAGCCATCTTGCTAAGGACTTGCAAATGCAGTGTTAGCTGTTGACGACATTGTATTCTGCTTGGATTCACCATTCATCTGCCACCTAATAGTGGCAGGTTTTCCCCTCTGAGCAACAGCAGCTGGCTCTTTCCACACGTCATTCGCAGTTGTCTTTTAGAACCTCTGAATTTATTTTGTTCCTAGTGTTTTGAAGTGGAGGTCTTTCCCCATACCCTTCCTTGTTTGGATGAGAAGGTGGCTAGATGGCTGCAGTGGCTGTTGGAATGATGGAAGTGACATTTAGCTCTTACAAGGTGCTTTCAGGATTAGGGCTGCTTAATCTTGAGGAACCCAAATTGTGGGTAGCAGCCTCTCTATTCCAACAGCTTTGCTGCTTATTCAGGGAGAAGAGACTAGACTGCAATTTTTTTCTGTTATTGGTTTTGGAATTTTACCAAATAAAAGTAGTCCAAGAGGAAAGGTTTGGCTGTCGTCAAAATCTTTTCATGCTTTTCTGAACTCCTTTACTGAGGAGGAAAGAAACTTTGTTCTCTCATGTTTTATATTTCAACAGTCCCATTAGTCAGTCTGTAGGGGACTGACTACTCTAATTTCGTTTTCTTTTCATGTTTTCTGCTCAATAAGCTTGTAGATTTTTTAAAGGGGGTGACAATATACCTTGTTACCTCCTTTTTTCCCCTCATTCTTGCCAGTAGGAGGCAGACTTTTAAGAAGAGGGTGGTGGGATTTTGCTGTTATTGTTGGACTAATAAGCACAGGGTCCTCACTTCACATTGTTCTGCTGTCACATATTAAGAATTTTCATTCCCTTCTAGCATGTGAATGTTAAAAAAGACTTTTTTGCATTGGGCATTTTAGTCAAGTTTTCTCCCTTATCTTTTGGTAAAAGCTCATCCTGACTATTATGTGATAGAGTTTATGGGCTGGGGGAAAGGCTCTTCTTCAAGTTCACCCCACAAGTTCACATCATTGCATCACTAAATGCCAAAATTAGAGTGAAAATGCTTCACAATTCATTGATAAAAAGTTAAATGCACAGTGTAGCATGCCTCTACTGGATTTGGCTTCAACATTTTTTACCCATTCTCATGAAATCATTCTCTTCTCAGTTCGAGGGACAGAGAAAACCTGGATGCTTGTTTGATGTGCAGATGGGAATGGGGTTTATTTTATCCTTCAGGGTCTTGAAAGCATTTGAGAAAACCATAAGGAATTGTAAAAATGAAAAAATAACCCATAGTTCTTTGATACGCTCAACAGAAGACAGAATATTTGTTACAGGTGGTCTTCAACTTATAGCTTTCAGTTAATGATGGTTCAAAGTTATGACGGCCTCAGAAAAAGTGACTTATAACCTGTGCTCACATTATGACCATCATACCACCTCCACAGTCAAGTGATTGCAATCCAGGAACTTGGCAACTGGTTCCCATTTACGGTTACACTTGCAGGTTCTTACAGTCATATGATTGCAATTTAATGACCTTTTTTGCTGATTTCCAGCAAGAAAGGCCAATTGGGGAAGCTGGACTTGCTTAACCACTGAGTTATTTGCTTCATGATTGTGTAATAATCTTAATGACTACCATAAGTAGAAATTCTGATCCCAATTGTTTGTTGTAAGTCAAGGACTATCTGTAATATAGTGGAAAGGTCAACATCTTCTGGCACCTGTAGCATGTACAGTGTGAAGCAATGTCCTGTACAAATCTTGCTCGTGTACTAGATGATTGTGCTTTCCCATACTTTCTAAAATCACTGTTGATGGCAGGAGTTTAGATCCGTTGCTTATGTTGCATTTCACATCCGCTTAGACAATGTGTTAAGGCTTGTATCGAATGCATCTAGCTTTCTGTAAAATGGTATATTTTGCCAAAAGATAAACACTTGGGGGAAAAAAGCACTTGGAAAAATAATTGAAAATGTTCCATACAACATGGAGGCTCTATCTATATCTTCAGCCTGTGATACTAATGGCCAAGTTGCTTGGTAGGACAGAATACTATCAACTGCATTCAGCAGTTATTTGGACATGGCCTTAAATAAACTACAAGCATTTAATTGTTTTCATTACATTAGCTGTCCCCACTATAGGAAACCTGATATGCATGAATATTCAGATGATTGAGTGAGCATATGCATTTCAGATATTGGAGGCTTTTTTTAAAATTACAAAAGCTCTGTTGTGTGGTAATACACATACAAAAAGTGTGATATGTTTCTCACAAAGGCAGAATGCTACTTTCATTATTTGTCCCCCCTTGTGGATGCCCCTGATTCTTATTTTATTGTGAAATCACAATTGGAAAGTATCCCAATTGGGAAAATATGCATGCCAAAACTAAACGAAGGGGGTCTATACATATTTTTGAAGCACTTCATCAGTCTATTTTGTGCTTGCCTTATATTTCCAAATAAATACAAAAGACAATGCAGTAATATGTAGTAAACATTGTACAATGTATTGAAATATATTCCTGTTTTGATACATTGAACTTCAGAGTGCAATTGATACAAAACATAGTCCTTTTTGGTAGGATACTAATACACAAAATGGGAGAAAGAAATTTCAATATTTGCTTAGATGTGAGATACTTAGAAAGGGGGAATATATTCATATAACATATACAAAGTGAGATTTCAAGAACTGCAATGTGTTGCTATTTCTTTTTTAATAGTAATTTTATTAAATGTTACAATTAGAAAATACAAACTAAAAAAAGCTGCATATAAAAGAAAAATTATGGTGAAAAATATATAAAAGAAATGACTTCACAACATGTAAATATTTTAGTAACTTATCACCTCTAACTATAACAAATGATTTTTTTCCATATCCCATTTTTTATCTACAATGATCCTTAATTAACCAGCCTCCTGTTTAGTTGTGGTTAGCAAAAACCCATTTAGGGTTAACGGAGATAACATAACTTTAACCTTGATCAAATAAACCAAGTTTATATTCCTTCTGTTTATTTTTAACAATTAACAATCAGATGACTGCAAAGAAACACAATCCTTCCACTCACACCCCCCCCATCTTATCAAACCTAACCTTCCAACTCTCCACCATCCAGTCTCAACTGTCAGTACCTATCTTTCCATCCTGCACCCCCATCAGAACTGATTTCTTGGATGAGAAGCAAATTGTTCTTCAAAGGAAAACAAAAGTCCAGTTGTCTTTTGAAGAAAAAAACACTTTGAGTTAATACAAAGAATACTTAATATCTAGATGCAGTGAATCCGATACTGATGTTCAGGACTTTTTTATTCGAATTGACAGATTAGAGTTTACCTGTAAAAAGCACAAGATCAGGACATTGGTTTAGTCCTTTAGGATTTATTTCTAAACCTGCAAACGCATAACTGTCAGAAATCTTGTTTTAGAGAGGCAGCATGCTGTGTATAAGATTCCTGTCTTGTTTACTTAATACTGACGGAAGCCTCAGAAGCACAGACCTTAAAGGTTATTTCAGCAACCAATTTTTAACTGGTATTCCCAAGACCACTTTTCCCTGAACTTGTAGGTCAGCTGACCATCAAAATAATAGATACCTAAAATTATCGACCAAAAGGAGGTTTTCTTGAAGGAACTTTAGTATCCTTTTCCAACATGAACAAACACAATTTGACAGCTATAGGTTCGGTAGTCCAGGTAGCAGCAGAGTAAGCAAGTAAGTAACTTTTTCTGTAAAGCCAACAAGCATATGCTGTTGTTTGTTTTTCTCCTGCTCCAGGACACAGTGTGACTTGTGAGAGTCATTGTCATGCAAGTATATAGCAATAGCACTTAGACTTGTGTCACTCCACCGAGCTTCACAGCACTCTGTAAAGCGGTGTGAGGACAAAAAGATGGTGCCAAGTGCTTTGGATGAGAACAAAAGCTGTAATGCTGTTTCCTTCATGCTTTTTCTTGTGGTTTCCTTCTATTCGCTTTTTGTATAAGATGTGAATTAAAGGTTTCTCAGAGATTTGGGGGAAAATCTGATTTTCAAATTCTAGTCATGTTCCATGTGTCAGTCTCTTTCTACTCTCCAACTCACCCCACCTCACAATAATTTCATCTGCTATTCAAAACTAGTTTTTGAAGGAGAGAGCAATAAATTCCCTTTCTTGCCTTCTCACTAGTGGAACCAGGAGGCAAGTACCGCACTATGCAGGTGAACATGACGCATCCTAATTGGAAAAGAGACCCTCCTGGTAATAAGAATCTGGAGTATATTTGATACAGTTTTATATCTGAGAGAAATCAACAGAAAGTAACTTTGGTGGATTAATCTTTCACTTGGTGAAATAGAATAGATAGCCCCAAGAGGGGTTTTTGGTCGTAACAGTTTCATGAATTTGACCACAATCTGCAAAAGCTTATCTGAGAATAAGTCCTTTAGCCTCTAAAATGCCCAAAGACTCTTAATTGCTTTTGCAATAGGATTGTTAGTGGTTTGAACATTTCCAAGTTTAAGGGTTACAGAGAATTGCTCTGCATCATCTGCTAAGCATAAAAATAAAACATGTTTACATTCCCCAAGTTGCATAACCCTGACAAAGGTTGGTACTGGATTGCTTATTACCTATAAGAGTTGCCTGTGGTGATAACACTACTTGAGCCAAGAATGGCTGTTTGGACAATTCCAAAAGTTACATTAGCAGAGGAAGGGAATCCTTGTTATTAGAGGGGGGGAATGCAATCTCTTGAAAAGTATGTTGCCAGTGTAATTATTGAGACAGCACAATAGCTTCCTTATGTCTACTGAGCAAGACTGGCTATTTTTCATTAAGGAGACCTAACTTCTTTGTGTTTAGTTTGCCTGCCCCTTGAGAGAATCTATCTTAATTTTTACGCTTTTCTCTCTGATAAATGTCCTTCTTGAACTTCTGAGCTGGATTAGAGTGAATCTCATAGCTACAATTACTTCTGCTATATAACAAGTGCACTATTTTTCTTAATGATGTTTATTAATGATGATTCTATTGAAGAATATGTGCTGGCTAAGCTCTTTTTATATGTTCTTATACAAATACATTAATGTGCACTACTTGATAATCTCCAGTCACGGAGCAGGCATTAATGTCGGTTGCTTGGTTTTGCAATAGTTTGTGTGAATCCCTATTATTAAGTAAATCAGGTTTACTAATGTTTGTTTATCAGGATAAGGTAAGATTCGGTTATTCAATAAACCAAGCTCATGCTAACCCTGCTTAACATGGACTGCTGGTGTTTCAGAACACGGTTTTGTTCACCTCCTGGAACAACACCTGTTTTTTTTCACCAGTGGAAAATCCGAAACGACAGCTGGGCAACTGAAGCGATTTTGTTTTTTGTTTTGGTTTTAATGGTTTCTGCTTTTTCTCTCTCCCCGCTTTTTCCTTTTCCCCCTTCCGGCCCCAGCTTTGCAGCTCGTCTCTGGAACAAGGCCCCCAATGTATTGCAAGAGGCAGCAGCCCAGTCTGCAACTCACATCGGATGCGCCTCGGGTCCTCATCCCCCTCGGAGCCGCTTGAAAGCTTTTATGTGCCGCGGCTCCTCTTCGATACAGACGGGAAAGGGGAGGAGGGGACATTCCACAAGCCAGATGTGGAAAAGGGAGACTTTTTTTAAAAAATGGGCCGGGGTGGGGGCTCCACTGAGTGCAGCAACAAGCTGCTGTGTTTTAAAGCCCGGGGGCCTCCCCGGTTCCTCTCCTCTGCGCCTCTCAGCCTCTCCCCCCCACACACACATCCCGGAGGGTGGGGCGAAGCGAGGACCCTTTTGTACACACACACACGGCCTCGCAACACAGGCAATGCTTCCCCCCCCCTCCACTCTGAACCCTGGGGAGCCCCTCCGCAACCTGAGCCTGCTCGTGGGGAGGAGCTTTCTCCCCACGCCGCCGCCGCCGCTGCCCTCGCTCCCCTCCTCTGCCCTGAAAGCGCCCCCGGCCGCCTCTTTGGTGGGAAGAGACCAGACAGTTCAAGCCATGCTGTAGGGGGCCTGAGGGGAAGGAGAGGGGCGGGGAGGGAAAGGAAAGAGGCTTCGGAGGGAGCGAAGCATCTCTGCGGACTGGGAGACGCTGTCATGCTGGCCGGGCTGCTCTTCCAGGCTGCTTGGGTGGCTGTGCTCCTTGGCGGCGCTCAGGGGAGAGTCTACACGGGAAGGAGGAACCTTGCCAACTTCGCCGTAGAGAGGTACCCTCCGCTGCCCTGGCGGCCGCCTCCGATATCCGTCCACCAAACGGGGACAAGCCTAGTCGAGCCACACTCCTCT
>BHFT01007070.1:0-48771 GCA_004320025.1 Laticauda laticaudata | reverse complement strand
CACTGATTACAATTTGGAAAAAATCAAATCGGTAAAACACTATACAGATAATCCCGCACGATGGGCTGCAACATGGAAGCCATGATACATCCAAATAGATTGATCTACAAGAAAATGAAGAACTATTAGATAAGCCAAGGAAGATTACAATCAAACCAAGAATGAAAGAAAATGGAATTATAATCGAATTGGTGGGCCATACTTGCAATTCAAAATAAATATATAAAAGACTCAAAAGATTTTTGGATTTGACAAAGGGCAGAAACCAATAAAATATTGATGGGACGGGAACAAAAACTTATAACTAAAATATATAAATATTTATTATTGATTTAAAACGGAAGAGGAAAATAGTCAAAGTACAAATGATTGCATGGGCACAGAATTTTGGATACACTGTAGAAATTATAGGAATGGGAAAAAAATATGGAAATAATAAATTATAAATTAACAGTATCCTGCCGCATACAAAGAAAACATATAAAATGTTTATAGATGGTATTTAGCCCCAACAAAGATTGGCAAAAATTCTACTCCAATATGAAGTCCTAAATGTTGAAGCGCAAACAAGTTGATGGTAACATTTTATCACAATGTGGTGGATGTGCCCCGAGGCCAGGACATACTGGATCCAAATTAAAAATTGATTAAAAGAGAATTACTGGCTAATCAAGATTGAGCTCAGACCAGAATATTAGGAACTATTAGGAATTATGAAAGAAAGACTACTGAAAGAAGTAAAGGCCCGGTCCCACTGGCCGACGAACGCAAAACGTATGCATAAAAGGACAACAGCAGACGAGCAACAATTTCAGGGAGTGGCTCCATCCGTTGTCATCCACTCCAAAAAGTGGTGAAAAATTTGGCATAAACAAGAACGGAAAAAGAATCAGCGTGGGTATGTAATGTTAGTGGGGAATGTTTGAACGGATGTTTCATCAGAAGCATAGTGGATGAAAGCAGATGGAAGCGGATGACAACCTGCCGAAGGGTGTTCGCGGGGGAGAATTGCGAAAGCGGATGGCATAGCGGAAGGGGCCGGATGCACCGGATGAAGGCAGATGCATCACGGACGCCTTAAATAGGAAACAAAGGGGATGCCGCGCAGATGTATATCAGCATGCCAAGCGTTCCTGCGCATGCGGGGACTATGATTTGCATCCAGCTCCACGGATATAAAAAGGAATGCAGCATGCACGCCAGTCAGCATACAGGGGAAAGGACGTGCTGCCACATACATCTTGCAGGAACACCATGGTTCGTCAGTCAGGCAAGAAGAGGAAGCCGCGTGCCTACTTGTTCAAGGCCACTGGCAAGGTGAAGAAAGGCCAGAACCAGATCCCACCCCCCTGGCACTTGACTCTGAAGCTGCTGCTGCTGCTGCTTGCTGTTGCTGTGGTGGACAGCCCCAAGGCCCTCAAAGCCCTGCTGCTGAAGGCCCTGCCTGCTCAACGCCGCCTGAAGGCCCTGCTGCTCAAGCCCTGAAGGCCTGCTTGCTCAAGCCTCTGAAGGCCCAGCTGCTCAGCCCTGAAGGCCCTGCTGAAGCCCCTGCAAAGAGGAAGAGGCAAGGGAAGGAGAAAGGGAGAAGAGGAAACAGTACATATCCGTTTCCAAGGGCATCGAAGGATGAAGGTCCGGAATGGCGTGAGGGAGAAGAGTACCTCTGGAGAAAGGGCCACAGACTGTTATTGGGACACGAAGAAAAGTAGGCAGCTTGGAAAGGAGCAAGGGCAGAGGAGCCCTGGGTACACTGCAGAAGTACTCCTTGGCATGGTGGAAAGCACCATGCACCCTGTATGGCAAGCTACACCTCAAGAAATCCGGGCAAGGCCGCTGTCAAGCTTCAACTGACCGGGAGATGTCGTCATGGCCAAAGTGAGTTTCCTGAGGGTGAGATCCACCACCGAGGAGCAGCCCCTCTGAAGACCCCTCTCCTCAGAATCTGCCCACAGACATCCAGTCCTCTTCAGCCAGAGAAGCAGCTACCCTGTCCAGCAGGTGTCTTCGAGGGCCCCCGCAGCAGAGACCCCCCCACATAGCTTGCACTCCTCAATGCCACAGAACTTGGGGATCCCGTGGAGGATGATGCCTGCTGTCACAAATGGAGGTAAGAAGCAGCAAATCACGCAAGAGGGCCAAACCTGCCCCACCTCCACCCCAGCTCCGAGGATGCAGGCAGAGATGCCAGACTGGAGGGCCAGGACAACAAGTGGTGCCGTTGGAAATCAGGGACATCACAATGAAGACCATCACAGAACTTCTCTCTCAGCTGGTCCACTTGGACATGAGCATCCTCGGGCCCGGAACAACCTTCATACACCTACGTGAGCAGACACTGAGGGACCTGCTGAGGCCAGTACCAGGTGATGAAAGGCAGAGAGATCACAGCATTCTGCAACCCTCACAGGCCGCAGCTGAAGCTGCTCCTACACAGTCCAGGTCTGCTATCCTCCAACTTAGAGGCAATGTACAGGCCCTTCGCACCGGCTTTCAACAGCCTCACTACCTCCAAGGCTAATGCCGTACGCTAGGACATTCCCACACAGAAGCAGAACTTCCGCAGTCCAGGTCCAGGTCATGCGGCACACCACAGACCCAGTCCCTCACCCAGCTTCAGACCAGACACTCCACTACATTCCTCCTTCCTCCACCCCAACAGCCAAGCCCATCAACAGAACAATCTGTCACAGTATTAGGGCCCTGACATCTCAAGTCCTTGATGAGGGCCTCTCAAAGCCTCACAGGACTGAGTCAGCTCTCATCTAGCTTCCTGAACACACCCACCACCTGTTGTACCCTCGTGGGGCCAAGCACCCTTGTGGCTCAGACGCACGTACTCAAGCCACAGCCACCTCCAACAGTCCTGCCGCTTACCAGCTGAGACCATGGACATGACTCAGAGTGACTGAGAATAGTGTCAGAGACTGAGTTGGTTTACTTGTTAAGTTATCTTTGCTTAAGACACTTTACACTTGGTTCATTTGCTTATTAATACAGTCAATAAAGTTTACCTAAGAAACGTTTATCTTGCTTAACACACTTAATAGCAGTTTACTTGGTTCATTTCGCTTATTTAATAAAGTCATAAAGCCATTTACCTAAGAAAAGTTAATAAAGTTTATCTTTGATTAAGACACTTAGTTTTATTTGGTCATTTTTTTTACTTAATAAAAGTGTTGGTGAAAACTTTGAAAAATAAGGTTAAGCCTTGCATGCTTGTGGGATAGATAAAGGAAAATAGTTGTGGGATATGATAAACCTCCAGTGCACCATAGTGGGACGTATGGTACACCATCCCACTGCCACAAGCATATGGACCCTTTATTATCAATAACAATTTAATTCATTAATCAACACATTTGTGATTAAAATAAACAAAGCTCTTTATTAATGCCCTATTTCATGTAGGACCACTCAGACATACATGGCAACAATATCATCAGTGTATGCGACAGGACTCAAGAAGCATCCACTAATCATCTATCATCCGCTGTCTTGCCAACTCCTTGCCCAGCTGGGGGAGTGCACCAGTGTTTTCAAGGAGGTGCGCTGCTTCTTTCCCTTCAGCATGAAGCTGCTGTTGGGGCCTTGTAGATACACAAGCTGTCTACTCAGGTTACCCTTGCCTCCATTCACCTAGGCTAGCCATTTCCCCATTCCCTTGTTGACGGTCCGACAAGTCTGTTTCTGCAACTCTGGTAGCGGTGCGCATGAGATTGTGACCAGGATGTAGCAAGTTTCCAACGATCTTACCTCAACAGTCTCTGGGTCATTCGCACGGTGGTGAGAAGTCATTCTGGAACTGTTGGCCAGACAAAGCCAAAGGAATTCTTCACCACCCCGTCTTTCCACTGGACAGTCCTGTAAGTTGAAGATCCTCTCTTCACGGGCTGAGGTTTATCTTGAACTGTACAGCTTCAATGAGGTACGGTTCTGAGGGAGAGACGCGTCATCACCAAACGCATGAAGTAGGGGCACATCTTGTGTGTCCATTGGGGTAGGGGGTCTGGACCTGGAAAACCCATGATGAGGTTTGCGTTCCAGCCCATCCTTGAAGGTCGCTTGCGGTTGTATACTCCTGGCCATCTGAAGCTGAACCCATGCCTGAAGCATCGATGTAGATGAACTTGTAGTCAGCATCACGCATGGGAAAGAGAAGGCACTGAAGAAGCCCTTGTAGTTGAATAAGGGAACCCTGAGTCTGCTGGAGCTTTGCAGGTCCCATGTTGCTTTCCATCTATGGTGTCCACGGTGGTGGGAAAAGTTCCAACTCCTGATACACTCTTCTGCAACTTTCCTCCAGACCTGTCGTTAGTGTGTGGGTACTTGTACTCGTCGGCAAGGCACAGATATCTTCCTCATATTATCTCATAACATTATACTTCGATGATCAAACCTCTTCATTAGTGACCCCTGTCAATCGGGCATACCTTAGGAACTATTCTAACTGAACCGGATGAACTTTTGGGCATGAAAGACCATCAGGTTTAGTGCTGGTACTATACTCAACACAAGACGCAGCGGGAGGGCAAGGCAATAAGAGATGTCAATATGTTTCTGGGGAGTGGTATGTGATTGCCACCAGAAGTCGATCCAAATTCCCCTTATAATGTCGTAGCACGATTTGCATGATGAGTCATGGGTACACTATGAGGTTCGAATAGTAATTTTTAGTTAGACAAGTGAGTCACAGATTGAGAGTGACTAGGAGTTAGCTCGGTTGAGAGTTTACTGGCTTGGTCATAAGCCACTGGGGCATCATAATAGAACGTACTCTTATTAATATCTTACTTCACTCATTTTTTGTTCTAATCCATAAGGCTGGTTCTGAGAAGAAGACAAAATAACCTTGAGGCCTAAAACTTCCTGACAAGGTTGCGCAAAGGAGGTGAGTTTACTCATTGGAGAGAATAGCACACATTTGCTATTAGTATAGAGGGGCACAATTCTTCTAATGGGACCAGAATATATAGTGGAGTGGAATAAATTTGCTCAGAAAGTTTGTAAGGCCATCTTAAAATAAGACCATCTGTTAAGATGGTGTGTTCAAGATTCCCCTGAACTGTAAATGTGCTTTAAGCAAAAGCTGAACTATGCCACCAAGCCCAAGATACCTCTTTTGCAGCTTTAAAATTCATTATCTTTGAGTTTTAAATGAGTATTTTGATCACTAAGACACATTATTTGAACAAAATAAATAAATACACAAAGCATGCATAAATAAAAAAAGGATAAATTGTATTAACCATGAATAATAACTGTTTATTACCCGAGTATATACTTTGCTCAGGATTACAATCAACAGCGGTCCAATATAACCAGTCCGCAACACTTGCCATTTCTTCCTTCATATAACGATCCATGCTCAGCCTCTCGACCTGGCGCACTCATCCAGTAGCTAATAATGTTTGTTTTCACACTTCCTTGAGGGTGGATAGATACTAAATTAAATGATTTGAGAATTAGAGTTTACCAGCTGAGAAATGACAGTTTTCCATCTCATATCCCCCCACAGGTCTCTTTGTGAACCGATCTCTCTTGCCCTCCCCTCTTCCCTGTCGTAAAACGTTGATCACAGTCTCTTGAAACAGATAGTGTTATAGAGTCTCTAGGAGACTTTTCGAATGAGCGCTATGCTTGTATACCTCTCTGGCAATGTGCTCATCATCCACATGAGCAGAGAGAGAGAACAAATTAGAGAATAAAGTGTTGGAGAACGCCTATGCAAAGATGAGCGAATGGGTGAAGAGGTTTCGTATCATATCCATGTAGCGCCACTGAGCTAGACTCATATACTCAGAAGCGCTAGCTCAGATTAATGAATTTGCTCTAGCCCCTTTTATACGAGAAATATCGCGCTTTCTTTGTGACCATTCCTGCGAGCATTAGTGTCAGCGGGTTAACACTCTACTATTAAGCCGTTGGCCAGCAATACCCCTCTGATGAGTAGATTATTAGAACAGGTATCCTCCCTCCTAAGCCCACATCCACCAACGTCAAGGCTCACAGCAACTGGTAGTAACAAATGTGAAACCCCATCACTGTAGGAAGAGCACGCAATCAAACACATTAGAATGTTCCTCCAGACATCTGCATGAACCGAACAAACACTCGTTACATTCACTATATAAGAGCGTACCCGTACCACCCAGATTAACACAAACGTTTTTGTCCGTTTTTTACTTTATATACGAGATGCATTCATGCTTTCCTTTTATTTTTCTTGCTAACTAATAGCTGTGTACAGATTTCGTGTACCTTTTGTTTTCCCTCCCTCTTTCCCGTTTTCAGCTGCAGCGGATGTGAGTTGAGGGGATGGCCAGAGGATGCAGAAGAGGATCAGCGGATGTTTAACGGATGATAATGGAATAGAACGGTTTGTTGCCGCGTAATAAATGTAACGGATGTACATCGTACGTGGCAGAAAGTTCAATCCGTTTACTAAAGTTTTTGGTGCAGCTCAAAACTTCTTGCGCGGATGAAATTGCAGTGGCGGATGCTCGAACGGCATAGAGCGGTATGAAACACGTATCCAAGTGAGTTATACAAGCGGATGCATAGCGTTTTCCAACAGATGGCAAGCTTTTTTAAATGTTTTACATCCTCTTTGCATTCCGTAAGTGCAGTGGGACCGGCCTTAAAATACTTAGGTGTTAGCATATTATAACAGCCAACCAGAATAGGCCTTGCGCAAGGTATGGGAAACACTCAAATACCCCTTATGAAGAAGTAATAATACACAAAAAGTAAGAAAGTGCTGAGTGAATATGCTAACAATGAAACTGAAAGAAAAAGACGACTCTGAATCTTTACAATTTGAACAATTGGTATAAATGGCTTATAAATGGCTAAAAAACAGAACCAAGAAGGGAGACAAAAATGTTAATTGAAACAACCCTTAAGAAAGTAAAATAAAGTTTTGTAAACTATATAAAAATATGAGAATAGTAATTATAGCTAAAGATATTATTTAATAATAGATAAATGTAATATAATGTATTATGATATTTAAATCAAAATCTTTTATAGATGCCAAGAATGTTGTTGATACCATGATGTTTTACGATGTACAAAAAACAAAATTGATACAAATTATTAAAAAAAAAAAGAATGATACACCAATCCTATATGCATTGAGAAGAAAATTGTTTAGATGTCACACTGGGTAGTTTGATATCTCCCTTTCAAGACCCTTGTATTAACATGATACAAACATAGGAGAAACTTTACTGAAAACCAATTATAACTCACAACCCATAAGAACTCGAACAATTTGTGTGAAATTTCTTCCATTTGTTTTACTACCAAGAATTAGAGTATAAAATATTGGGAACTGAGCTAGGAAAACTCCAGCTCTCTTTCATTATTGAGTTCATTGAGGTCTCTAAAGCTTATTCATTTCTTTTTCCCAAATGGTTTGCATGACAAGCTATTGGTTTCTCTGATAAACCATAAAGGGCCTCTTCCATCTGCTCCTTGTTTGTGTCTAGAGATATCCCTCCCCCCATCTCCTCAACACAATCTCCTACATTTAACAATATAAAATTTAACCTTCATGAAAAAAAATTCACATGAATAAACTTGGTAGTTGTTTTTACAGAAAATGATAGAAGTAACTGTTTAAGAAATTCCTTGTTAAATTCTGTGTTAATTCAGGAAGAAATCTTATTTATCCCAAGGGGCTAATCTCAAATATAGTATATAACTCCAAAACAATTAAAACCATTTATACCGGTAAATTCAGAATGACATATAACTGCCACATCCGATTATTTCATTTTGAGTATTTTGAGGTCTGAAATTATTGTCATATATGATTCTTCTCACTAGCAGATAACTGACTGACAAAAGCATTCATTTATTTCCTAAATTGACTGTGATGTTTGTGTTGCCTGCTTGGTTGCACAAAATTAAATATAAAAAAACCCGAAAAAACTGAACAGAACAGAAACAGATAATGTCAGTGAATCCCTCTGTTAAGTAAGAATGCTTCCTACGCAAATGTATTCAGGCTGTGGGAGGATTTTTTTACAGAAAATTTCAATCTGACAGGGATTATAATTTAGAAGAAGTTTATTTTGATCCTAAAATAATGCCCAAATAAATAATTTATTATAAAATAATAAATAATTAAAATGATGCCTAATAAATAATACTCTAAAATAAGAATCATTATTTTACTTTTCCTAGGTGTGGAAAAGTGAAATAATGATAATTGAAGCAGAGAATTCAGAGATCACAGTGGATATGAAAAGGCATTAGAGGCAAATGAATAAGTCACTTAAAACTTAATCTTTTCGAGGATTTAATAGAATCTTCTTATGCAAAAACATCTCTGGGACATATTCCATTTCATGCAAAAGGAGATGCAAAAATGATGGACTGCAAGAGTGGAAAGAAATGCCCCTTCAGTTCTGCTCAGAAAATCCACATCTGCAAATCGAAAAATTACACAAGATTCTCACTATTTATTTCGTAGTTTCTATCACAGTCGAGAATAGAGACCTAGTCTGGGGAAATCGTTATGGCGCTAGGCTAGAAACCAGGAATCCAAATGACAATTTAAGTCCAAACTCAGCTGGGTGACATGGGCTAATGAGAGTCTCTCAGCTCTCGGAAGCAGGCAAAGGCAAGCCACTTCTGAAATCTTGCCCAAAAATTTGAAGAGGCTAGTCCAGGCAATTGCCAGGAATCAACAAATGATAAAATATAGAATAAAAAATAAAATAATAAAATACAATAACATGAAATAATAAATCACAGCCCGGACTAGTTAATCAAGATGGAACAATCACGTATAGACAGGTAGAAATAGCTTAACTCTCAGTAGTCGGAATCCTTTTGCTGAGAATTTTAGTTGTTGTTCTAGTAGTAGCCAGAGTAGACTTTACTCTTTGTCCCTCTATGGAGTATATATAGTTTCTATTCATTCATTTAAAAAGAAATTTCCCCCTCCCCAGTCCCAAAAATTATCTAGTTGTGATCAAATGCCTACAGACTTAGGAAATACGGAAAAGGCAGTAATGCAATTCGGGTGGGAAACAAAGCCATGACAGAAGAGATTCCAGAGTCCAGAGGAAGTGAGGTGGGGAGAAGATGAGTCTGAGACCCATTTAGCTATATACAAAAATTATTTGGGTAGTAATTTGCAAGATTTTAGTAAATTAGCTTACTCGATTGCTCAAGAAATCCAATTGGTACTTGAAGTTATGAGCCACAAAGGGCTTGACCGTAGTAAAACTTGCCCAGTATTTTTTGTATTAATTATCAGTGTATTGTTTAATCAGACATTGCAGGATAATCTTTTGAAAGATCTTGCCCCAACACTATACCAAGAATCCTGAAGCCTGAACAGAAATTCCAGAATTCATCAAGTACCATCCATTCTGATACTGAAATTTAATTATTCATCTATAATTACTAAAATCATTACATCTCAGCAATATTTTTGTTCTAGACTGAAAAATGTATCTAAAATAAATGACATACCCTCAAAGCTTCAATCACAAGATCTCGTGCTTCCAACTCCCCTTCTAAAATACTCAGAAGCATCCTCAATTCTGATTTGCTGAGACTGTCCACATCAAATTCTCTTTTCTGCAAAATAAAAGTAAATAAATGAGGTTCTATGAAAATGTTCCATCTAATAAAATTATTCCTGCAATAAAGTTCATTTATAAGTAAGGAAGAAAAAACAAATGTTTTCCACAAGAATCAAGCACTACAGCAAGCAAGAAACTGAACAATTCCAAAATGATCAAGAAACTGCAATGATTCACCAGGGATTCAACTTTAAGATAGTTAGCCAGGGACTGATTTGCTGTAAAATTTTGGCAGTTCACATTTTAAAGCTGCCTACAAGCATATTTATCAAGAACATCCTTTGAGCAGTCAATTTTGCTTTTTGCCGAACTTTTGAGGGGATACAACTAAATCCGAATGACATTTAAAAAGACTATTTTAACAGATTCTGAATTTCAAAAGTAAAATAAAAAGTCTGATACAGTTATTATGTCTACTTTGTCAGAAAAAAAAATCTTTGTGAGCACATTGTTAAAGAAAGTGTGGAAATACAGTAATATCTTGGTTAGGATTAGCAATATATACCATGCCAATATCAGGCAAATTGTATTGTAATTATATCCAGAAGTTATATTGCAAACACTATTCTAGGTTTAAATATATTTTTAAATATGAAGGCTTGATAGATCTTTTGTTCCAAAGGATCATATATCTGTTGGCAAAAAAAAAAATTGGAAAAACCATGTAATAGATATTTGCAATCTTAGAAAGTTTAAACCCTTGCAAATATATACATTTACTGTTCAACTAGAAAAAATAGTGTGAGTAGACATTTTCATTAAGTTTCTTTTCTTCAATTATAATCTACTAAAATATTATTTTGCAATTTTTGATTAGACTTATTTATAATTTGATTTGTATAGCCACCTATCTCACATATCCAATGTCATGAATCATGCAATTTTAAAAAAAATCCATCCATCTATTCACATATGCTCATATTTCTTTGCAGAAATACAGACACACACACATACGAAGGAAGTTTATATTTCTAAGTAAAATATTATAACGTGTCTGCTTTTTTGTAAAGAAATATGAGCATATGTGAGAAAACTGCATACAAAATAGTCTCATAATGTGTAGCCAGAAGTAAGTATTACTGGCCTTATTCCTATAACAGTTTCCTAACCTTCGCAACTTTAAGATACATGGACTAAAACTCCCAGAATCCCCAATCAACATGGTTGGCTGGGCAACCAACATGGTTTGGTAATTCTAGAATTCTAGGGTGTCAAACTTTATGGCCCACGGGTCAGATGCGTCACGTGCTGGACCTGCCCCCATCCAGTTTAGCAAAGGGGGGGAAGTCCTGATACATCACGTGACGACACAAGTTCGACATCCTTGTTCTAGAAGTTGAAATCCACATATCTTAAAATTACTAAGGTTGGGAAACACAGGACCCAGTCAAAGTCTCTTATTAGTAATTTTGGCACCACATTTACCATAACTGGGTCAAATATCACAATTTCTGAAATTACCCGATCACCATCCACTTTTTCTAGGGAGTATCTGCATCCCACAAACTTCTGCATTACAAAGGTCTGCTAAGATTTCATGGCATGATCAGCCCCTTCCCACCTGATCATGCAGGAAGTGTCAGAGTAGAGGTGGGGAGAAAACTAACAATTTTCAGGGTAAAGATGGTAATTATTTAAAAATATCACGACCACCCAAGATTAAGTGATCCATTCAATCTTTGTGAATTTTGGAAGAGTAGGAGGAAACCCAGTGCTTAATCACTTGAAGGGGGGCATAACATCTTTGCACAGTAATGAGCCATTTGCTTAGAAATGTTATTCCTAAGTAAAAGAAAGATTGTTTAGTTGTGTGGGAGTTGGTGATGAAATAATTGAAAACAGATCCTTAAAAATATATAGTGCTTCAGAAAAATGGACTACAAATTTGCTAAAATTCTGAAAGGAAAATAAAGGCATTCACATAATTTGTACATTTTAAAACTTTCATTTGAAAAAGTACATATCTACATTTTGATCTTTTAACTTCTATTTTCACTGGAACTTATATGAAATGAAACATTTTAACTCAATTGAAACATTTACCAAATGGAAAAGTTGTTGGATAATTTAAAGCTGATATGCACTAGAAATGTAGATCAAGTTATTTCATAATTTGCAACAATAAAATTTCAGAAGGTTTTTGACTCCAAGGACTAAGTTAATGTCTAGAAACTTAAATGTACTTACTCAGAAGTAAATTTTGTTGAATGCAGGGGGACTGACTGAACAAAGCTACCCAGAATTTTACTGCATTAGCAATTCAAATGACCAGGATTGCAGTCCACATCTGGAGGGCCCTAGGTTGCCTTATCCAGAGCCAAGGCAGCTGTATCAACAAATGCACAGGTTCTTTGGCCTTCTCCTTTGCAGGGACACATATTTTCTCTTCTTGTCTTTCAGCACACCTTAATATTTTTCCCCTTTTCATGTTAGCTTTTATGTCATTTGTGGTCCTGCAGCTACTATAATACTGAAGGTATTTCAGCCTTTGATAAAAATATAGTATACAGTGCTATTGTGTTATATTTGCTGTACTATTACAGAACAGTTTTAGTTGTTACATCATGTTATGTGATACAGTATATTCAATTCAGAGAAGCAATCAATATTTGTGTGTGTGTATGTGTGTGTGTGTGTTACTCCTGTGACTCCATTCCCAAACCTGACAGACACACCAATGCATCAGCAATTTATGACAATACATCTGCGCTCACCTGACAATTAAGTCCTGCCCATGTTATTGATATTGGACAGGAGTTATAACTGAGATGGCATACTATGATAATCTTTGATAATCTCTCACTCAGAAGTTTATTCATGTTTGCTCAGTAGCAACTTTACTTCAAGGAGTTTATTCCAATTATGCATGGATATGGATGGTGACATGAGTTTTCTTTACACAGCAATCCAGAGTTTACTAGTGCAGAGGGGTCTGGATCAACTCCTTTAATATGCTACATTAATGACAGAGTGCACATTAGAAATCTGCATCAACAAAGCCATTTCAAATGGGCAAAGAACCTGCATATTCATGAGAAGGAACTACAGACTTATAGCTACTAAATTTGGGCTGTAGAATTCAGACAACTGCATGACAGCAAAGAGAGTTTTTTCCTATTCTCTTTGCTTCCACCTTGTTATTATTTAGAGTAAAGATTATTGCAAATTCCTTCAAAGTCTATTCTGTTACTCTGAATTTCAGATACCAGTTGCTTAAGGGGAACAAAAGTAAACTAAACTTCTTCATCTCTTCTTCATTCAAACTTATTCTTTGGAGGATATTATTTCTTCTAGCACTCTCTACCAAGTTCTTTGATAAATAATTTGCAAGAGCTCAAAAGTGGCAAAATAAGAGAAGCTGATTTGAAATTATCAGAATGGGTGGTAGATAAAGTTCTTGAAAAGAAAAGTAGGTGCATTTATAATAGCTTTTATTTCCTATGGGAAGATCTGTTCCTGCTCTTGAACATCATTAAAAACTCACTTGTGCTGGAAAAAAAATCAAAATATAGTTGCAGTAAGCACTCAGCCAATGTAACACAAGGATAACATCTGTGCCAGAATCAGCCTGACTAGAAACTCCTAAGTATATTAAAAATTTAGCACAGCAAATAAGATATCTGAGAACCCTGTATATAAATCTAGTTGGGTTTAGAAGAAAAATGGGATTAAAATGCTCAGTTAGACATTTTTACACTTCTGCTGGTTCTATTTTCATTGATAAACCATAGCATAAATAATATTAAACAGGTACATTCTCAAGGTCACTGAACATTTGAGATTGGCTGTTAGCAGTTTTGTGCTATCTTGTTACATTCACAATAAAGTAGAAAAGGGGAGTTTCCTTCCTGCATAGCAGTCCTTTTTAAGAACATCAAAAAAGATACTGTGCACTCAGTCAAATCACAGGTCTGTCAAATTCAGTATTTCAGTAGATGCTGAATTTTCCCCTCTGTGGTTTGTGATCGCTGAACCCAGGCATATGCATATATACACACGTACAACTATTAGCTACAGACCCAAATGCATTTCAGTGCATTCAGTGCAATAATAGCGGCAGTCAACAATTTACTTTCGAAACAGGGACTTATGGTTTATATGCAAGAGCGTGTTTGCTGGTGATGTATGTAAAAAATCAGATCTGAGTTGCAAAAAACCTAGAAGATCACCAGATGGCTGGCTGATAGCCCATATCTATGGAATATAATCTTTAGATAGTTATTTACAAGTATTAAAATAAATTAACCCATAACCCTCATACCAAATCTTGCCAATGCAATTCTGTTCAGTGCAAGCTTACAAACTACATATAAAGTCCTTATTACTAGCTGACCTAATTAAGTGTTTCAAAGCAAGAGTAAAATCAAAATAGCACATCAGCTTTTCCATGGTGCAACTTTATAATGAATCCAAAATAGATGTCAGCTACATTCTAAGTCTGCACAATGCTTCAAATACACTGTAATATGCAACCAAAGTGTCAAGGCCATCTTTCATAAAACCAAGACGTATTACATACAAAGTCTGTAACTGTACACCTGATATAAATGTGTGATGGCAGTAATGGAGGATGCAGTAAGATCATAATATTTTTGTCATTTTATTTTTAAAAGAATTAAAAGTCTTGCTTTCTTCTGAAGTACATTGACTACTCTCTGCCGGTTCCTATGTGGCCCATTATAAGGGATTGTATGCATATTATTATTGCAAGATTCACATGTGCAACCAATTGTGTTAAATATACCATGAAATCCCTAGTGAAGCAAAGTGTACAAATATCGTGAAAAAAGGCTTGTTCACCACATTTTTTACAAAGGGCAACTGCAGGATATCACATGGCTATATATACAGTATATATTCTCAGTTCAACATCCCTGTAGTAATGTTTCTCAGCTTTGGCAATCTCAAATGTTATGGACTTCAATTCCCAGAATTTTCCAGCTTCCATGCTGGTTGGGGAATTCTGGGAGCTGAAGTTGACTTATCTTGGTGCCAAGGTTGAGAAACATTGCCTTAAAAACTTGATCTCTGCTCTTTGTGAAGCAAGAATTTGCTGAAAATTGCTGCCATCATATGTGATGTTGCCCCGAAAACTAGTTTCAAAGGGATTTAGGCCAATTATTCAGGAAAGAAAATAACTGATTTTAATTTACATGGCTATGTGCCACACCATCTGAATCACAGGTAGAATAAAATATTAGTAGTGAATGTCAGTCAGAGTACTGTCATTTTTTTGCTAATTCTTATAAGTCTCTAAGTGCCTGGGACTGACCATCAGGAGAGACAGCACATAGGACAGAAGTCCCGTTCTTATGGTTTTACAGTAAAACCCCTCCATATTCTGGGATTCTAGAATATGTTTAGAGTTTACTGCAATACAATCAAATGCACAAGAAGGTACTACATGTGAGCCTGTAAAATAAAAGTCCCCAAGAGAAGATTTGGGGGAAAAAATGCAGTTCACAGATCTGTACATCTCTAAAAAAATCTAGAAGCACCTGCATTAACTTAATAGTGAATTAATTTACTGTAAACTAATTACCATCCATTGACAATGCGTATGACTATAGAAAGCAGAAGCTCTATTGTGCAATGTAATGATTGAAACAATCCTTGAGTTATAGCTTACAAGTAGCTTCAGGCAAACTATTATATTCTTAATATAAAATAGAAACCAAGAAAAACAAGTTTCTTGAAAAATCTGTAGCATATAGTACCATCACTACATATGTATAGTTACATGCACATTGTTTGAAACAAATTTCACATGGAGGAAATGGAATTAACACGAGTCAAGAACCTTCCTATGCAATGGAGCAATAATTAGCATCGCTGTTACTCAGGAAATGTGACTTCATGAATCACGTGAAGGTAATCCTATCAGCGCCATCCGGCATAGCCAAGGACCAACAGATGCTCTCGATGCTGAAACCTCTGAAACATCAAAGGTTGCTCATCTCATGTAAAAATCAGAATGTGTTTTGTAGGAAATCCAGTTACTACTGTATCTCCTTATGGTCTGGTCTGCTGCAGATTTTCCAATTAATGTCTTGTAAAAAGGCATCAAGGAAACCAACCGGTGTTCCTTTTGAGAAGGTGGAATGTGAACCTGTGCCTTTCTGAATGTCACGGGGACATCAATCTTTTCGGACAGTTTCTAGAGATGCTTCTCTGAGAAAGTGCCTTAGAGCTTCCTGTAGGTGTGAGGGGTGAATCATGCCTTCATGTTTTTCCCTTGTCAGTATTAGCATGGCAACAAAGCAGATACTAAGGTTTGCAACCCCCTTCTCCCACCCCAACTAAGCTTTGCTTAGTTCAGGAAAACATAGATTGGGAAGAATTTTGGCTTCATTCCCAAATATTTCTATTAAAAAGCTTTCCTCTTCACTCCTCTCCCAGTCATAAATTTCCTGCTGACATTCAAAGGCAGAGTTATTTTTCATAATATTCTATACCTTTTTTTCCAGCAAAAGCCTGCTAACATTGTTGTTAAAACTTACTGGGTTCTGTTTTGTTTTTCCTTTATTAATATGTTCTGAAGCAGTAGTTAGAATAAAACATTGAGGGCTGACAAATTCAAAATGGCAATCTTATCCCAAAAGTTTATAACAAAAGAAGGCTGCTGTCCAACAATTGCTGTTCCCTGTTTATAACATGATATTGCTAATTTTGGGGGTCGGTAAAAAGCAAGCCAAATTTCAGTTCTACTCAAAGGCCAATGGTGGAAGGATAACTGCTAAATTGCAAATTAATTTGAGACCTAGCCAACAATGCAAAATCTACCTATTAATAAAGAAATCAGCTTTTATTCATCATAAAGCACCAGTAACTATTCCATTCTTACGCACATTTAATGAGATACAAGTTCCACTCATAGCAATGAGGCTTAGTCCAAGATGTGTGCCCCTCCCAACAAGTTTTTTAAAACATCATTCTGGCTGGAGCTGGATCTCTTTTTATGTTAATTTAAATGCACTAGTTATAAGTATGAAAAGTCTTCCTTCATCAACCTTAAAGCAGCAACCTTTTAGTAGGGGGGCTGCTTATAAATAGCCTTCCAGAGATGGGATCTAATGACAAATTCCCCATTCTTTGGCTCTAGGGGATGGTAAGCTTTTCCAGAACAGATCAGAAGGCTTGTACTGGGAAGGTGTGGGTGAGTGCAGGGGCAGAAAAATTCCCCTGTACATGTAGAAATCCATTTCCATATCTTGACTTCCTGCATATAAAGTATGTTTCTACTTTTATAGTGTGTTGCAAATGTCATCTACATATATGTTTAATTCATTCGGCAACACGGAAAAGGACCTTAGTTTAATTATAGAACATTTTGATCCCAAGTTCAATTACCAGAATTTCCATAAAAGGGGGGGGGGATAGTTCTTTGTGAAACCTCATTCTGCAGACAAAAAGCAGTGATAAATTAGGTGGACTGGACTAGATGGATCATGGATCTGAATGGCATTTTTCTCTTTTCTTAAATACAGTACTTGAATATTTATTTTATGAAGCTTGCCTCGCTTTAGGTAGGAACAATCAATTCATCTAGGTAACTCTCTATTGCCATCCCAGAATCTATTCAGCAGATCAGCATTATTTCAAACAGTTTAAATAATTTTAATAAAAACATGTGTATTGTAAAACTAAATACAGTGAGTTATGTTACAAAACTTAAAACTGGGATTCCTTTTACATGGATTCCACAGTCCAATTTAGTTTCTCAAATTCATGTCTTTAGTATGAATGATTATATACACAGCCTGATGTTCCTGTTTTGCGCAGGAAATACTGGTGTGACCTACTTTTCTTTTTGACTGTTTTTTTTTTATCCTCTCAACCATTGCCCTAGAGATTTTGTCTAAAGGTCAAGTTCTATAACCATCTTCTCATCAGATTTCCTCAACTTTCACCCCCCCCTCTCCCCCAAATGTCTTGAGCTACAAGGGCAAGATTTCCAGAACACACCGGGACCTGAGAATCTGCTCTCCAACACATCTGAAGAGAACCAGACTGGGAAAGGCTGCTCTAAAGTTATTTTGTTTTTGGTTTTTGCTTTAATTACTGAAAAGAGAAGAACTTACTGGAGCAAATGCAACCACTTTCTGCTACTTTCCCCTCAAAGAGTGCCAGTGAAAAATAACCTTTTCCAACTCAGGGACAACAAGCAACACATGCTGCTCAGCTGACAAGAGGTCTTTGATTTACAGCTTTCAGGGGAATAATCAAAGCATGGATTTTTCTCTGCAGTTCCACAGAATCACCACCAGATTAAATCAGCTAAACAAGTGAACTAGAAATCGAGGGTAGAATTTTAGAATTATTAAGGGCATGCCTATAACATTGGGGGTGGGAGAAGGGGTATTGGATGGGAAAGGCTGCCAAGTTGAATTTGATCCGATGAAGTGAACAAAGCCTAAAATTACTTGCATATTTGTATTCGGGGGGGGGGGGATTTCGAAAAAGCTTGTTTTCGCGTGTGAGAAAGCCCGGAGCAAAGATATGGAAACAAGCGACCATTCCAGCTCTGCCACTTTGAAATGTGTGCCTGACGTTAAATGGGGCAAAGAAGTAGGGGCATCCCGAGCAAGGAACGTCTCCAGTAAAGCGCTATTAAGCTATTCATATTAATATCCTATGAAGCGTATCCTTCTTTCCAACTTGGAGCGATCCCTCATTCGAAAAAGCGAGGAACTGAAAGGCTCCAAAATCTTCGCACAATACATTGCTCCAGGTTTGACGGGGGGCGGGAAATGGAAGCGACCAAAGGGCTGAGGCGCGTTAGCCCCATAACCCATCCACCCCGGGAGGCACGGCAGGTTGTGGGCATCCACAGCACCGTCCCACCAGAAAGTACGAAGGTCGCGGCCGCCGACCTACTAAAGAGCAGCGGAGAAACAATGGGGAGCCGCCTGGGAGAAGAACCAGGCCCGGCTCTAACATTCTGACTCTGTGGAGACCCTCGCCGGCCGCCCTAAGATCGAAAGGCGCCCCAAGCAGGGTCATTGGGGTGGGCGGAGGCTCGTCTCTGGCCCTTGCCCATATTTCCTCAAGCGCACCATCTATTGCAAGCGCCCGGGGTCGGCTCTGAGCAGGATCCCGCGCCCATCCTCTATCCTGCTGAGAACGAAGCAGTCCTGCGACTGCGAAACCTCCCTCCCCCGCGTTCTCCGAGGCTCCTCCACACCCCCCCTCAGAACGCCCTCAGGGGACGGAGCAAGCTAAGCCGGCGCGCTGTCTCCCTCAATCCCTTCTGGGCCCCGCGCGCCTTCTCTGCGCTCTGTCTCCTCAGGCCCCGCACGCTGGGCGCCAAGACTCCGGACGCCGCCTCCCGTCTCTTCCAAGCCTGCCCTGCCTCGGCCGACCGGGAAAGAAAAAAAAAAAAAGGACGCGGGCTCGCTTTCCCGCCAGCGCCGCGCGCTTCTTCGCCTACCGCTGCCGTTGGATCCTCACGACCGTTGGAGCCGGGCTCCCCTCTCGTTCCCTCCGTCGCCATTTTCCCACTGGCAGAGCGAGCCCCGAGTCCGGGCAAGAGGAAAACGGCGCCGAACCGAGCGAACGGCGGGTTCCCGCAGCAACAGCGGTGGCGGCGGCAGCGGCGCCCTCCGCCGCCGCTTAACTCCTTCGGCCCCAGCGCGGAGCGCCTCCCTCCGGCCCCGAGATCCGAGCTGCAGCCTCGGAGGTGGAGCCGTTGATGTGTTATTTTCCGTCCTGATGGTTTTTTTTTTTTTGGGGGGGGGGGGTGTTCCACGACTGCTTTCATTTGCATTGGCCTCTTGGATGTCGGACTATATTATCCCCGTGTCGGATGTCGTGGGCTTGTGTTACGTGCCGCCTTGAGCAGAGGGACTGAAAAAGCAGCGATAAAACGGAAGGCTGCGGGGCTGACATGGTTAAGTCGTGCACAACAAAGCTGACATAACACTTGCCAGTCGGTGTCCTGGTGCATCCATTCAGAAGCGCTGGGTGCCAACGGTTGCTCTCCTGCTGATGCGTGTACAGCCCATCATAAACCAAGGGACTTGTTTCTCTCACACCTCTTTGCTTCCCTTTCATTCGCCGGTGAACTACCATTAGCCACCACAGTGAGAAACCATTTGGGGAAATGGTGCCTGGGCTCGAGGTTCCTTCTTGACCAATGTTTCCCTTCCTACACCCCCATTTCGTTGAACTTCAGACTTAAAAACATTTTAAAAATAATGTCATGGAAATCAGAAACATCACTTTTACTTCGCCTTTCCCTTCCCCTTCTCCTCCCTTCCCTTCTCTTCCCTTCCCTTTTTACAGACAACAAATGGAGGCATTCAGAGCCCTCCATTTTCTGTTTGAAACATAATAGTCCCACGATTATACTCAGCCTCACGCTAAACAAGGATGGATCATAGTGGGAAACCTTCGTAAATCATCTGGTTAAGCCATTGAGAGCTCTGATGTTTCCACTGTCGACCACTCCTTAAATTTACCAGTTGCTTGTTATCCAAAGGGGCTTTTCCAAAAAACGGATGAGTGTTTATCGCATGGAACTGTTTACAGGGAGCTAGTGTGGAAATGCTTAAGGAATAGAAAAAAAAACATTTGTGCTAGAACAAGTATAGCTCTCTCCCCTGTACAAATCAGCACCCAGTTTCACGGGTCCGACTCTTCAGAATGATGGTCGATAAAACTGACCAGGGACTAAAGGGGCCATGTTTAGAGGACTCTGAAACATCCAGAAAGTGTCTCTGATCCTATGCAAGATTGAACATTCTACTTTGCCTCCAACAGAAGACGTTGTATATACTTTGTAAATCTTCCTAGATACTGGATAGATGTGGAAAGGGCAGGGGAAGACACTTATTTTATTGAAGCCTGTCTTGGGTTGAGGATGAGTTGCAGGCCAAGTCATGAAGATGTGGCAGACAGAAGATGTTCATGGGACATATTTGTACCATGTTAAGGTATACTGTGTTTCTCATATAATAAGGCCGGGTGTTGTTGGGTTTTTTTTGAGCCCCAAAAAAATGGCTAGGCCATTTTTTTTTGGGGGGGGTGTGACTTAATTCTCCCCCCCCCCTTGCATCTTCAGGCAGACAGGCGGCGATGACTTGGATGTTGACCTTGGTGTTGGTGGGGCACTTCGTATCGGGGTCAACACAAGCAGCACCATGTCCGGGTGTGCAACAAAAGTACTTCCGAACGGAAAGCCCCCCCACCATTCCCCCCATTTTGCATGTTTTAATATAGGCCTTAATTTGGGGGGAGGGGCTTAATTTCATTTCATGCCTATAAAACATGCTGGGACTTCCTACTGGGGGAGGCCGTATTGTTGGAGAAACAGGGTAGGTAGGAAAGGCACTTAATATCCAATGACATATTGCCTCTCTAAGGATTTCAGCAGCTAGATATACAAACTTTTACGCAAGGATTTAGTGTTCCAGTCTGGCATTTTCTTTTCTGGGAGTTTCTTTTCTTTTTCAAGGTGATAAAGACATATTTTTGTTTCTATATGCTTGAATCAAATTGGTTGGCCCTCAAGAATCTTAGCATCCAAAGTGCCAAGATATATAAGGAAGATTGTTATGAAACAACTAATTTTGGAAATAATATGAGGAAGTTTGCTAACTCTCCAACCCCCAGGGCTGGTCCAGAGAATTTTGCTGCTTGAGGCCAAGATAGTGGATTCTCAAGAAAATAAAGGTTTGACGCTTGTGTTCAGAAAACACTAAAAGAAACAGGCAGTGCCATGGAAAATCAATGCAACCAACTTAGTGGTATTGTCACTAAACTTATTTAAGCAACCATAAATTCTATTTGTTTCTTCACTGCCACTGAATTGGAGGTGGCGTGAACAGCATAGTAATATAAACAATTCACTTGGTTGTTAATAATAAACTGGGACTTAGTTAGGAATTAGTGTGGTGTCCGTTTATATAGAAAAATTCAATAAAGGCAAGAAGCACAAAGGTTGTTAGATCACTTGACAAAATCACTACACAAACCAGAACATTCATGTACAGTGGAAAGTCCTGATTTTAGAATTATTGGCTTTTCCTTGGATAGTTTGAAATTTGGGCAATGCTTTTCTACATCCTTCAGGTCCAAGATTAAATTCCAATCTAGATGTGGTACTGAAATATATTCAATTTAACTATGCCTTACAAAGAATAGTGTCTTTGTGAATATTACATTGTACGTCACAGACGAACCAAATGTATCAGAATAAAAATAATAATATCAAATATAGGACAATTTTAGTCAGTGAATGGAAGGACCAACTAAGATAACAGTAAAAGAAGGTAAAAGCAATCAATATAGTCTATGTAATTACTCCGCTTAATAAAGTATAATCCAAGCCCAATCTAAAATGAATTTGCCATTAGACAAGAATGAATTCTGCAGGTTGCAAATGCAAAATTAACCACAGTGTGTGTCATCTTAGGATCTCTGTCTGCCAGAAGGAGAACCTGATAAAAATCATTTGGTAGTCTCCAGAGTGGTCTGATAGGGAATATTAAGAGCTCACTCTCCTTATCTCTCTAGAAGATACAACAGAGTAATATATGGGTCAATAATTTGATGTTCACAGTCTGACAGGCACTTATCCTTTTTGCAGGAGGATTTTTCTGAAACCTGCCTTCTAGTATAGTTGATAGGAGAGGGTTCTTTGCTTTCTAAAGACTGGACATATCACAGCACAACAGTCAATACGCTGCTTTATTGCAGTACAAATATTGTCTTATTTTCTCTCCACTTCTAGTTTGGAGTGTGCCCCATTGTTTGGAAGAGTGACCACCAGGGCTAAAAAAGAAGTGTATCATTTTATCTAATGAAAATAGACCAATCACAAAATGGACTGCTATGTCACAATGTAAATACCATCAAATCAGTATTAATAAAATATTAATATAGAAGGGATGTTAAAAGGTCTGGAGAACATAAATGTCTTTTGTATCAAACAACATTAATGAAGGGGCCAGGTGGCTGCCATCTTAACTGAGGTTTAAAAAGGTACTTTGAATGGAGCTTAGTTCTTGTTGACTTCACAAATACATTAATATCGTTTTATTGGCAGCAATAGGGAGTTGATTTTGCCATTTTTTTCTCAGAATATTTTTATTTACTAATGTTGGCTATAATCCTAGCATTCTGTAGTAGTTTCCCATTCAAGTTCTACGAAGTTCTGATTTTACTTAGCTTTTAGATATCAGTTTAGATAAGCTGGTTGCTATCCCTTAGTGAGTAAGAAGCCACCACTAAAAGGGTCACAATGTTGAAAGGGCGAACTAATGCCAACAAATAATTTGATCACTCAGAAAATACTTGACTGTGCTGAAATGGACCTACTCACACAAAAACTTAGGAATAAGAAAGACTCAAGATATATTACAGCTTGGGATAAATGGTATAAGTGGATTAAAGAGGAAAAAAACAGGAATTTAAAAGATATGTATTTGATGAATGGAGCAGTTAAATTAAGAATGTTTACCAGATAAGAAATGAAAGGTAGTAAAATCATTACCAAGAAAAAAGCACACCATCTTAGTTGATTAGAAACATATGTTTTATGTTTATTTTGTATTTGTATATATAGATTTTGTCTACAACGTTAAGTTGTATTCGATGTACTCTACATAGTGTTTTTATTTTTTAATTGTGAATAAAGTTTTTCTTTTAAAATTTTAAAAAAAGGGTCATCTCCTTTGAACTTCAGATTAAGGAGACATTTGGAGGAAAATTAGCATTGAGGTTTCATGTTTATTTCATGGAAAAGCAGTCAATCGGACTTGGATGGATATTGTTGACTTACATATTAAAGTTCTGTGAGTGTTTTTCACATTACCATACCATCTCAGAATACAAGGTATGTTTAAGCCAAGGTATGCAGTACCATAGCTTGTTGTGGATTTCTACAAATAATTACATAACAGTAATGTTAGGACCTACATATTATTATTTATTGTTCTTTGCTTGGTTATATACAGGCTTTTATTCAGGAGCTAAAGTCACAATGTCTATTCTCTCATTTTTCCTCACAACAAACCTTGCAGGCAGGTTGGGTTGAGAGACAGTGACTGACCTAATCTCATCCACTAAGCCTCCATGACTGAGGGTGGACTTCAACCTGGATTACTCCAATAAGGAGTATTTTTCTCTTAGAGCATGACAACTATCACAATCCAAATGAACCTTTTGTTTGCTCATCAGGCAAGAAAAACCCAAAGGACACATATAGACTGGGTGAAACCAGGCTCAATAGCAGTAACTGGGAGAGGGATCCTGGAGTCTTAGTGGACAACCAGCTAAAGAGGAGCCAGCCATGTGCAGCAACCGCCAGAAAAGCCCATGCAATCCTAAGTTGCATTAACAGAGGGATACAGTCAAGATCAAGTGAGGTACTAATACCACTCTATAAAGCCTTAGTAGGACCACACCTAGAGTACTGCATCCAGTTTTGGTCACATTATAAAGAAGATGTTGAGGCTCTATAAAAAGTACAGCGAAGAGCAACCAGATTAGGAGACCAAAACATGAAGAATGGCTGCAGGAACTGGGCTTGGCTAGTTAGTGAAGAGAAGGGGCCAGGGAAGACATGAGAGCAGTCTTCCAATATTGGAGGGGCTGCCACAGGGAGGAAGGGGGTCAAGCTCTTTTCTAAAGCTCCTGCAGGCCAGACAAGGAATAATGGATGGAAACTGAACAAGGAGAGAAATAAGGAGAAACTTTCTGACAGTGAGAACCATCAAGCAATGGAACAGAAGTTGCCCTCGGAAGTTGTGGGAGTGCCATCACTTGAGACTTTCATTGGACTGCCATTTGTCAGAAATGGTGTAGGGTCTCCCGCTTGGGTGGGGGGTTGGACTAGATGACCTACAAGGTCCCTTCCAACTCCGATTATCTGTTGTCTGTTAGATTTCAAAAATGTAGAAATCTGTCAGATTTCAGAAATGTTCTTTTCCCTTTCTATGAGAAGACAGGTTTAGAAAAATAAATTGTTATTTAAGAGAAAGCCATTTTCCAATCTAGCTAAAAATAACATTAAAAGACTAGACAAACCAGCAGGAGTTCTGCTAAATTCTACCCCTAGAAAATTTGCTTCTACTATATGATTCAAAATTATTTAACTTGTTTTTGTGACAAAAATGATCAAAGGCATATCATCTACAAAAGTTGAGAAGATAATTTTCTATGTCAATATCTAATGTATTATTTTTAATAGGATTTTACATTATGCAAACACTTAAGTCGGTTTGCATAGAATATGGATGATGAATTTACATCTTTTTAAAAAAATCTGGCCTACATCCCTGTAGTCAGGGATGATACAAATTATAGTCTGACATGCTGAGACTCTAGAACACGGGTGTTAAATTCACAGTGTTAAAATCTGTTAAATTCACAGATTTGCAATGTTTTCCCCTTTGCGGAGGTGGGGTGGACGTGGCCTGTGTGTGATGCAGGCCGCCATTTTAACACCCCTGCTCCAGAGCCTCTAGAAGAAATTCTTATTTAATTTAGTTAGGCCGGTTCCCAAGGAATTGGCTGTGTTTTGCACAAAAGACCCATAGTGAAACGTGATTTATTCAATACATTTTTTGTTTGCACAACACTGAATCATAAATTAACCATTTATACAACATACAAAATATAGGAAAAGAGAAAAGAGATTCTGGAAAGCAGTGAATCCATTAATTAGGGGTATTTAATTTTGATTACATATATAATTACACAGGTATGCCTGTTACTATGTTTCAAATGCATAGTAGCCAACTCACCAGTACTTTTTTAAAAAGGAAACATATTAAGTAGAATCTGAGTTGATTCAGAGCTCAATTAAATTCTCTAGCTCTCGTATTTAATGAAGAAATTTATCAAGCTAGTCTTCCATCTAGGAAATTAATACTGTAATTCTCTACATAGCAATGATTACATCTCATGTTAAACTATGATTTCCTGATGACAAAAAAGCTTTGAAATAAATATTTTCCACTGTTTTATTACATGAATAAAGGAATAGGAAATCTCCATTTTATATAAATAATGGGAGGCTATCTTAATGTTTGTCTCAAATATTTCAGTAGAACTTTAATATTCAATATAAAAATATTTCAGTTTTGTACATCAGTTATTGCACAGAAGATGAATAATTAAACCATCAGGTTATTAGAAGTCCAATAATGTTTCATTCAAAAACATGCAATGTTTAATAATTGTTGTATTCTGGGAAGAAGTCATTATATTGTTCATTTAGTTTTTAAGGTTTTAATATTTTCAGATACTCATATTCTGTTAAATTTCATATCTGAAACATGGAAATTGAGGGCTGTACAACAGTTGAAAAATATCCACTATTTTCTGACTGCTAAGAGACAATGTTTTTCAAAATAAATTAAAAGAAAAATTAATGAGCAATCTTTTGCTTTTTTGTGATATCTGACTTCCCCCCCCCTCCCTCTTTCTCCCTCCCTCTCTCTCCATGCAGGAGATCTCTCACACACATACTGTACATTATTATTTTTCTTTTTTCCCTTTTTCTCTTTATTTTGCTTAATTAAAAACCAAATAAAAATGTTTAGTCATGGTTTACTTTAGCCATCATTTTTTTAATCAAGCCATTGTGAAGTGGTTCACGTGGGCCAAATGCTGAAGGCCCAAAGAGAAGAATTAAAATTGGAAAACAGTAAGAAACTGGGGAAGACATAAAAAGAAAGTATTGAGGGCATTCACATCCTCAGTAAAGGGGTTACCACATTTCACTAAATCTTGTTTTACAAAGATTGGCTGTATAACAATTATGGTTCCAAATCATAGTGACTGTCTCAGCAGGTACATGGAAGAGAGTAGATTAATATCAGTAATGTAGAAACATTGTATTCTAGCTCATTAGAGACTGGAAGATGTACTAATCTCCTCAGTTGTGAAACTAACCAAACCAAACCTCTAATTAATGTAATAATAGCTATAATATCAGAAAACTTAGATAAGGAAAGTATGTATTTAATATTACATGTTGTTACAGCAGCAAGGTGTATATTCATGCAATATAGGAAAAATGAAGAAACACTACGAGATGAAGAGATAATGAAGAAGATACTAGACTGTGCAGAAATGGATAGATTGACACTGAAAATTAAGCAGAAAGAAAACACAGAATACTATCAAACATGGTATTTATTTTATCAGTGGTAGGAAAAAAAGGGGTGGAGATTAATAATATAATTAGAATTGTTAAGCAAATGAAATACCCAGACAACACAATGTTTATTAAGCACTAAGAAATGTAATTAATGAAAAATCAATAAAAAATTTTTTGGGGGGATGTAATAGCTGGTGCTAACTAACATTTAGTTCATGCCTAACCAAACACAGGAAGAAACACTGGTGATGCGAAACTTCTTTGAGAATCAGCGTGCTTGTAATAAGAAACAAAGGCACAGCTCTATTCAAGGCAGGAAGTATCCCCAACTGTACTGTTTGGAGATGTATCCATCTTGTAATGCAGATGATGCTATAGAAATGGGTCTTCATTCCTCCCTTTCCTGCCTTATTCTGAAATTAATTCCATTATTTAGAAAATAAGATATCCAGCAGTGTTAATCCCTTCCACTGTCAATAGAGCTCTTTACCATTGAAGAGTTCACTCCCTCAGGTCCAAGTTTAAACTTGCTGCTGGAGAGATGGCTTGGTAATGAAGCACTTTTCAGATTACTTGCTAATGAAACTATTTCACTGGATTGTTAGTTTTATCACAGACACAAAGGAATAGCCTTTTTCTGTCACAGAAAAAAAAGGAGAAAAGTTCATGGTTAAATCTGGTTGAAGACTCCAGCAAACTTCCAAATTCATTGCTTTGATTGGACCACAACACAAACTGCACCCCTTTCCACTGATAGACTAAACAAATAATATACCCATTTAATGTTCTTACTTGATTTGTGCTCTAAATGTGTTTTTCCTGACTTTTGTTCTTTCTCTTTTGCTAATATTCACCTTATACTTTTGTTTCTCCAGACAAATAAAAATGATGTCTTATATGCCAGTCCAAAAGGCAACCACCTTCAGATAACTACTGCTCTCCTCCAACAGTACAATAAGTGGACAATTCTTTCATTTTCTATAACCCATGAGAATTATGTGGTAGTAGAATGGCAATCTGGGGGCCACATTTGATTTTAATTAGAACATAACCAACAGGAGTTCACTTCATACCCAGATGGAAGGCAATTATCACTGCTCATTTAGATGGAGGATAAGTGAACTATTGTTTGCTCTCATTTACATTGCAAAGCCAACACACTTCAGAATTTACACTGGAAATTGCTAGTTATTTCCTAGAGAGGTTAAAAATAACTGACTGAGGAAGGAAGTTTTGGAGAAGCAAGCATTCAATCAAGGCAATCAATTCAATCCTATAGTTTGTGAGAGCATAACACGACTTAATCACTTCAACTAAAAATCTACCAAAAGTAACTCAAAAATATATCCTGGCCTGAACTGTAGGAATGTTAAAGCCTTTGTTTTAAAAATATAACTGTGTCACATTCTAACTAACTTTTAAAATTTATTTTAAAAAAAATAAAGAAAAAGTTCTGTTTCATTGAATTATATGTTTCCACTTTGTTTTGCTGTTTTGTTTTTTATTGTACAAAATCAAGACTGATTTTGAAAGAAAACGAAGTCTGTTTGAAAAGAAAATGGATCAGCTGGTATGGAGAACAGGGTGAATGCCTCTTCTGGCTTAAATGTCTCTTTCCTTTCTTTTCCTGCCCACTGACAGGTCTATGATTTGTTGGTTGCCATGCAACAACTAAAGCAGCAGCGTTTATATGCCATTAGGTATTAATTATCGTCATGGGTCCTTTTTCTGTGGCACGTTGTGAAAGTACAGATGCTAAAACCTAAATCTTGCAAGACCACAGCTTGGTGAGAGAGAGCAGTTGGTATATGCAGCATCAATGATTCTTGGGCAATTTCTCTGTCTTTAAAATAACAAAATTACGCTGTTGACCTTTTATTGTGTACATTACATTACATTCAACAGCCAGATATGGAAGAGTTACAAATATGTTGAAGTTTTTGTACAATTCAGGAACAACAAGTAAATATTATGTACAGTATTAGCCAGCTGATGAAGTGTGTGCTAGTGTTCTGCTTTATTCTTAAAAAGGTTCCTTATTTTGCATGGTTTAAAAAGAATCTCTTCATAAAACTGTTTGATTTTTTTATATGCTACGTATAGACATTAGAGCAGTGGTTCCCAAACTTTTTCAGTCCACCGCCCCCTTGGTGCTACAAACTCGTCCTCGGTGCCCCCCACCCAGGGGTGGGGTTCAAATTTCTTAACAACTGGTTATGTGGGTGTGGCCTAATTTGTGGGCATGGCTTTGTGGTCATGTGACTGGGTGAGCATGATTTGGTGGCTGGGGGTGGCTTGGTGGTCATGTGACTGGGTGGGCACGGCCAGGTGGCCATGTGACTGGCAAACCAGTCCCCCCTGCCGCTTCTTAGCACCCCCTGCCAGCCCCCTTGCCTCTAAGCACCCCCCTAAGGCATCCCACTCACCCCCAGGGGGCAGTACCGTCCACTTTAGGAATTAGAAGTTAGATTCCCAGGCAAAACATGCATACTGCTTTTGATACATACATTTTAGGGCCAGCCATACCAGCAGACAAAATGGAGAATTTCTTTGCAGCTATAGAAGTTTTTTAGAATGAGACCACAAAGCCTTGATGAAAACTCTTTGGCTACTCTTTTTGAGATATCGGACATTTCTCTTTCTTTTTAAACATGATGCTCCTATTGCAGAGGTGGAATTCAGCAGGTTCTGACCAGTTCTGGAGGAGTGGTAACGGTTTAAAACTCATCAAACCTCTTGACCGTTTATAGTGGAGACTGACCGGGGCGGGGGTAGATAAGAGACGGAGGGCAGTCCCACCTGATTGGATGGGTCTTCTTTTGTTGCCCTGCACAGGAGAACGGAGCTGGAATGCAGGTTAGTGGGGTGGGGAGGGAATGGGATTTTGCAATAACCTTCCCCTGCCATGCCCACCAAGCCATGTCCACAGAACCAGTAGAAATTTTTTTTGAATCCCACCATTGTCCTATTGCCTGTATTATAGTAAAATTCAACTGCCAATGCTGCTGATTTCAATGTATGTCAATTCTCTTCACCCTAGGTATGCACTTCAGCTACCAGAATATTTTTTTTAAAGACCTGTTAGCTATGAAATGCAGTGATACTCACAGCAATAGGCAACACAATGGAAACATTACTTGTGGCAAAAGGCCTGGGTCACAGATACTCAGAAGGCATAAAAAAACTTGTAGAGACGACAACTAACAAAGACATTTATAGTGTCGTCATGCCCTGCGGCAATAAAACATGATGATACATTTAAATTAAATCCACAAGCACAAATGTATGCAGATGAGACAAACCTTTAAAATCAGTAGTCCTCATACCCAGGGACATTTTGGTCCAATGAATGTAACCATACTTGGAGGGCACCAGCTAGTTTTTCAAGGTATGTTCTCACTTAGCTCATGAAAAATGAAAGATGCTTGTATGCCTGTATGCAGCCAAATTTTGTCAAAGAAATCAAAGAACAAAATAAAGTGCAGGAAGGTAACCACTTAGAATAGTTTTACAATTACATGTTTGTACTCTACTAAGCAGTTAACTCATTGGACTCTATTTTTTTCCTGCACAATAGGAATATTGCCACAGACTATTTGAAGGTGACCATGTACCTCTGACTGCAACTTTGAATTTTGTATGCAAACAAGAGGGAGGGAAGGAGAGAGAGAGAAAGAGAGAGAGAAATCCAGATTGGGAAACAGTTCTGATAGGACAGCCGTCATGGTCCCATTGGAGCCTGGGTCCGAGGAGGAGATGGACCCGGGGCTGACAGAGCGGGTGGGCGCAGTCCCTATAGCCCCTGAGAAATGATCTGGGGAGGAGGACAAGGCATTCACAAGTCCCTCAGGCTTTGAGAGGCAGGTAGGAAGAGAGTGCATAGGCTGACCAAGGAAGCGGGGAGGAGATGGAAAGGGCAGGCAGTGGAGCTCTGGAGATGAGCAAATGCTTTCCTGCCCAATCCCTAAGTGTTGAGAATGGAGAGGAGGCAGAGTCAGTGCAGGGCAACCTGACTACTTGGGAGGAGGGCACCCCATCCTTTCTCATGAGGTTCACCTGGAGAGTGGCATTTAAGGAGACACCAGGAGGAGGGGCTTTTGTCAGGAACAAGTATTTTGTGGCAACACTCTCCACGGCTGTTAGAAGAACTTTGCTCCGGAACCTTGTTGTTGTTGACTGAGCTTTGATCCTTTGCCTTGACGTTGGTGGATTTCCACTGCCAGGAAGTTGCTCGAAGCGTGTGCAGGCATGTGGGTCTTGGTCTGGCTCTTGGACTGTAGGTGTACCCTGTTGGCAGAGACTTTAAGGAACGGACCGTGAATTGCTAGATTGTGGGGGCGATTTTAAGGGATGACGGTTGAATAAAGGCTGACAAGCTTTTGCCTAGCACGTACTGCTGGTGCACCAACCCTGGGTCATAATAACATCTATCAGTAGTATTTGTTTCTGTTGAGAAAGAACAACAGAATCAGCTTTGTAATGCTTTCCTTGACAAGAAGCAGGAAATTTTGCAAAAGTGCAAGATAATTAAAAATGATTTAATGTATGCAAAAAAGTGGAAAAGCAATGAAATACGTACAGTACAGTGGTGGATTATAACATTAACTGAACTTGCAGAAATGGTGAAGCTGACCAGTTTGATCAGGGAAAAAAATGACAGGTTTTTTTTTTTTTTTGGAAAGACTGGAAATTTTACATGGATTTTTTGTTGAAAGAAAATAAAAGATGGAATTGATGATTTCAGTATTGGGGGATTAAAAAGAGCCAAAGAAGATTGGGAAAAGATTAAGATGATGATTACTCGATCAAAAGAAGGGTGAAAAAGGCATAATTATACACTTTCTCTCTTTTTCTCACTTTCTATCTTTTTTTTTTGGTATAGTTTTACTGTAATATAATGAAAAAATCAATATATACAGATATAGTATACACATATACATTTACAGATAGACACACACACACAAACACATGCGCACACACACACACACACACACACACACACACATACAGGCATTATGTATAGGAACATCTACACAGTGTATGGTCTAGATCAGGAGTGTCAAACAGGATTTCTTCGAGGGCTGGATCAGCGTTGCACTTCTCCTCTGTGGGCTGGCCAGGGGGTGGGGAGATGGGGCATGGAAGGGCACATGTGCCACTCCCCCCACAGCCCATTTTTGGCCTGGACAGTTTCCTGCAGCACTTTGCCGGCTAAAAGGGGGCACGGGGAGCCTACACGCACACGATCCAGCCTGCGGTCCTTGAGTTTGACACCCCTGGTCTAGACCATCCAAAGTTTACACAGGAGATTCCACAGAACATTATGGAGAATAAGAGGGCTAAGATCCTGTGGGAAAACAATGTCAGAAAATAGGAGTATGAGAAGTTGGAGAAGTACCAGAATTAGAGGATGTGGAAAGTGAAGGCCAAAGTCATCCCAGTGATGGTAGGAGCACTCAGGACTGTAATTCCTAAGCTGGAAGACAGTTTCTAACAGATCCCATTACACCTCTCTCTCTCTCTCTCTCTCTCTCCCTCCCTCCCTCTCTCTCTCTCTCTCCCACACACACACACACACACNTCTCCCTCTCTCCCTCTCTCTCTCTCTCTCCCACACACACACGCGCACACACCTACACAACTACACAATTTAGCTGAGAGAGCATTGTAGATTTGGGTCTGCAAGAAGAACAGCCTATGAATGACAATCATTTCTTCATTGCACTGAAACAAAAACCTCTAGACCAGGGATGTAAAGCTTGCAGTCATGGCGGTGTCACATGACGTATCAGGACTTTTCCCCCCTTTGCTAAACTAGATGGGGACGGAGCCAACACGTGACGCATCTGGCCCATGGGCCGTGAGTTTGACACCTCTGCTCTAGACAAAAACACCTCGATTTAAGGTAGCATTCCATTCACAGTAATCACATTGGCAGACTTCCAGAACTGTCTATGAAAGACCTGGCACAGATGTGCTCACAAATCATCTGATGTAAAATAGTTTTGCAATCTTTTAGGCAAAATAAATATGGGGCACTAACCATTAATCGTTGAAAAAGCTTGTTGGGCCATGCAACAGGTTATGGTGAAATGTTCCATGAGCTAGTATAGGTTTTTCTGTTATACAGAAAAAAAGGGAGGGCACTGCAGCATTTGCAATTGTGCTGCTTCCCTTTCTACAACACTGGCTAAGTTTCTATAAGTTAGATCTTACCATCCAAAGTGTTTTTTCAAGCTATTAGTTGGATCCATTATTAACTGATGCATAATAGACTTTATTCTGCACCAATATGTAGTCTCTATATGCTCTTCTCTTCTAAGAAGACAATAGGCTGCTCACTTTTACTTTTGGTAACATTTGACAAATGAAATCAGTGATGCATAGTTTCAGCAGTTACTAAAACCCTGGTTCTAAATCTGCCGAGGTACAATGGAAGCAGATGTTTGAAATTTTCCCAATGCTCCCTTTTTAAACAAGGAAGTTAGAAAAGTCACTTTGGTTTGAATCACCTTGTCCTCATTTTACAAAATACAAACTAAGCACAGTTAGTTGTGCAAAAATAAAAAAGGCAGTTCATTCTGCCCTGATACAAAATGCTAAAGCTAATTTGCACTTCAATTTGTATTAATAAACCTTGTTACCACAGTGTGATGTTCATTCAGATTATAGAGATAATCCAAGTACATGTAGTCTTATTTGGCTCTAAGAAGCACTGAAATCAATAGCATTCACTTCAGGAAAGTCATATTCTTCAAAGTAGATGATGAAGGAATTTTAGGAATAGACTTTTAGGTCATTGTTGTTCTATTTCAATATACAGGAAAAAAAAAATCTGCCAGTCCTTTTAAAAATTCTATTTCAAAAAGGAACACTTGCAGTTAATTTATAACTGAAAAAATTAACAATCTAAGTGCTACAATTTACACATTGAAATGAGAATCGTTGCATCAGTGTTGCATATATACAAATAGAATGTGTGCTGGAATACTAAACAAATGTCCCCACCCCTCTGCTCTTTCCCCCCTCCCCTCACTACCTTGTGTTGTTCACAAACGTTCGCTACGTTCGGAACACAAGGACGTCCGGTACACCCACCGCGTCGCTTGTGTTCCCATGCAGCCTGGATTAATTGCTTTGGGGGGGACATTTTCTCTGCAGACCAGCAAAATTTTATTGCAGATCACCAGTGGTCTGTGGCCCACCATTAGGCAACCACTGGATGAAAGGTCTTCTCATGCCTGATCAAATGCATGTTGAGGACATTAGGTTGATGAAAGCTGCTATGAAATAATTCACAATTAGGAGAAATTGATAGACTGCTCCCATTAACCAGTCTGGTCCCTATCAACTTTTGCATGTCTTTTCTGTCTAAATAAATACATTTTAATTGTTTAGCTGTGACATAGAGAAAACTCAGTCATTTCCCACTATTCAAGACTAGCAACTTTATTGTAAATCAGATATTCCACCAAACAGAAATTATGAAAGATTAGAGAATGTTCCGTGGAAAAATAAGAAATTACTGTAACATCTACCCTTGGTTAAAAAACATGATCAGTGCAATGCCTACTGTGATTATTGTACAAGTGGGGAATTAAGTCACCATTGGCCATCACCAACTGTATTCCAGCTTGATGGGGCAGAAGACATTAAACAAGTGTGGCTATTTTAGCAAACACACACTTATGGGCACTATACCTGAGGACCCATAAGCACGTTTTTTCACTAGTTTTTAATTTCTGTTGCAATTTCTTTTCCTACTGGAGCACAGAGTGAGCTGATATTTCTTACTGGAGCATAGAATGTGCAGGTTAGCCTAGGCATTAGGAGTTTCCTGTTCAAATTGCTTGCTTGTAGAGGAAATATTAAATGTACAGTTGATATCTATAGTATTGTTTATACATTATGACTCTGCAATCCAAACAAAAAATCATAAAAAATCTAGAAACCTTGCTTTACTATACTTTCCTACTATACCGTAGTATCAACAATAATAATTACAATTTCCTTTTATTTTTTTTTCAAGAAATGTCTATGCAAATGAGTCAATAGGTCATTTGTAAAGATGAGTTAAAATGAAGACCATAATGAGCAGAAAGTAAAATGTCTGACAGGTGACTTTGCAAACATCATTCTTGGATGTCAAATCCATTGCCATTTACCAATTTAGCACACAAGCCTAAAATAGGTGACCTGTCCCAGTGCAAGACATTTAAAGTGCAAGACTATTTAAATTTCTTATTTAGCCCTGCAAAGGCACCAAAGCAGCTTAAAACGAAACACATATTAGCAGTCATATAAAGCATGGGCTTCTGAAAAGAAATGTGTTCTCATGTTTGTTTGGAGGAAGTCTAAAAAGAGCATGTGCATTTGTGAACTTACTAAATATGATACCCAGTTTTCTCAGAGACAACCCTATACTTTGGAAGACCTGGACTTGCTGTTTATTGATTCACTCATTTTGGTTTGGAACCACCACCACCCCCGCAAAAATCTTAAAAATGTGTAGCTTTCTTCATTTATTTTAATCCTTTGTTATCTTTTCTATCAGCAACATGAGGTTTGCAAGGTATTTGTACCTGGCAAGCTCCTCAAGCTAAAATAAAATTCTGTAGGAATTAAGTACTTTACTGCCTTTATATCTCTTTAAACAACTATGGAACAAAGTTAAAATGTGCTAAAGGTGACCAAAAGTCTGTCCTGGCAATGTGCAGAAACATTTTTTTTGCACCTCTTTGGTGCAATTAATTGTTATAATTTCTTGAGCTTCTGTTCTCAAATTCCTTCCAGGTTTGTGTTGTGTTTTGTAACTAGGCAACTTGTACTTCTGGTCTCCTTTTCCAAAGTACATTTTATTACTTTCTATTGAAGTCTGCTTTTACATATGCACCTCAAGTGATAATATATATGTGAAATCACTACATATTTACAGTGATGTAGTGTAGGGATCCATTAAAGACATAGCTGATGAAAGATGTTTGCTTGGCATCCTTGCACAGAACTGTAAGTGAAAACAGCATTATATTTCTAACTTTCAGACCTTCCCCAATTACCTTGTAAAGATGGCAGACCAATCAAGTAAAAACTGAGCATTTGTGAACTTTCAATATAAATAAGCGTGAGGCAACAAGAAGGTACTATGGAGCTTTTTTGTCTGTTCTACAGCTGGAATGATAAAATTACTGCCTGCATATCTTTCAGTATTTCACAAAATATGACACAGAATGTCATATATATATATATATTCAAAAATAAATACCAACCAGCTAAAGACCTCATGGAACTAACAGAACACTGCCTAACCAACACATATTTCATATAACAAAGGACCAAAGATACAACAAATTGAAAAAGGAGCCCCTATGGGGATCACCACTGTCACCCGTCATTGCAAACCTGTTCATGGAAGAATTCGAATCCAGAGCCCTGGCTAATGCCACCACAAACCCAAACTATGGCTAAGATACATCGATGACACAATTTGTGATTTGGCCCCATGGAAAAGAAAACCTAAACAATTTCCAACACAACCTAAACAGCACACCCCCAAAATCAAGTTCACCACTGAAACAGAAATAAACAAAAAAACTAACCATTCCTAGATGTACTAATCTTACAAAAGAACAGATGGCACACTGGGACACACCATCACTACCAAAAGAAAACACACCACCAACCCGCTTACCTCAACACCCAATCCACCACCCCCCAGCACAGATAATATCCGCTGGCACTAAAACACTTAATTACCAGACGAACCAAACGCCTGGCAGACAAGACACATATAAAAGACTGAACTAGGCACCCTGACTGAAAAGTATTGACAGCCCAACGGCCTTTCCATGAACAACAAAATCACCAGCTTTGCATCCACCAAAAAATACACCAAGACATAACAGAGACCTAGAAGACACAACAGACCTATGGGAACAGCTGTCTTGCTGTAACATAAGAGTGTACTAAACAGATATAAATCATTTAAGATACTTACACAGGCATCACATCAAGACTTGCCTTTCAAAAACAGACAAAAAAAAATAGCAGCCATCCTGTCGGAACCGACGGCGCGCAAAATTGACCTGGGAACCAAGGCAATATACGAAATTCCCCTGTACATCATGCCCGGCACATACATTGGAGAGACCAATAGAAGAATAAGTACCGCCGCCATGAACACAAAAATGCAGTTAAAAAGCTGGAACACACCCTCCTCACTAGTCCAACACATGAAAACCACAGGTCCAACAACATCACTTCAATGGCACTAAAACCCTAGCCACTATAGAGAAAACCCCAGCCAACAGAATCATCAGAGAAAGCCATAGAGATTGAAAAAAGACCTGAAAGCAATGAATAGAAGAGATGATTCCACCAGACTGTCAATCATTTGGAAGCCTGCACTTCTCAAATAGAAAGATCTCCACATCACAAACCAGGCAAAAACCCTGAGCACAAACAGACTCCCTCTGATGCCTCCAGCTCAAACACCCCCCCACCAGAGCACCCAGGTGAAACCTGGCTTCCTAATGGATAGCAAGCCGTCCTTTCACATGAAGCCAAGCTGCACTTGAAAGCCTCCAACAACAGGGAACAGGTGTTGCCAGCCAATCAAAGACCACAAAACAGACAGAAGAAACCAGAAAACACCATCAAATCAAACTCCAAGTCCAATGAAACACAGACCAAGACTCCCAGCCAATCAGGATAGGCCAGCCTCGAATTTGAAACCAAAGGCTGTGAGACCCACACAGAAGCCTGATGATGGCAGATGAGATTCTGCTGAAATGTTGCTACAACTTTAAAAGCTATATATATACATTTGCCTCACATTTTGCCATTGTATTTTCTTTCTCTTTTCCCCCTCTTCTCCAGGGAAGTATAACCAGAAGTGCTCCTATAATTTTTATATTTTAAAAATAATCTGGGATTTATTGTTTTTAATAATGTGGATGCTGGAGACTGGACCTACCACATAGTTTTTAATCAACTGAAAAAATACCCACCAAGTCAGGTAGAGCTTGATAGATGCTATAGGAGAAGCATAATCTTTAATTTGGTAAGTATGCCATATTTTAATCTATTATTTTTTTTAAAACGATCAGTTTCATCAACATTCTGCTAAGTACAATATACGGCACAGTTGAAGGGCCTCATTCAAACTATTCTGGTACAAAATTTGCTGCCTGATTGATGAGTCATATTCTGCCTTAGTTGGTGCTTATTATTATTTTACAGTGGAACATGCTAGGAAAGCAACTGGGAGAACTCCTGACCTCATTTCCTCTGTACCAAGCACTCATGACTGGAAAACTGCTACCAATCATTTTCCCTAAGAAGGGTGGAGTAACCATGAATTTATCTGCATCTTTTATATTAAAAGGTAAATATTGGTAACTTTTGGAGAGGCTTGTGGGATGGTCGACCTAGCCTGCTGGATCTTCCAACTGAATATACCTGGTTTAAATTGTCTCTGGATGCATAAAGGGTTCTATGAGCAGGCTGAATTTAGAGGTAAAGAAATTGAGTTAAAAGAAGTATGCAAAAGTATCTTTCACACTAGTCATTCTTGACATGGGATTATCTTATTTATGTTTCAAAATGCCCAGTAACTAACTTGGATTAGTCAGCTCTGAATGTAAACCCAAAATCAGCACTGGATCAACACTGTCAACTGTTGTTTGGTCTGCTTTTGAATATAGATCTACCATCTTTTAAACATCCATTGTTTAAAAATAGTCTGAAAAAGGCAGAGAAAGGTGAGGAGAAAGAGTTTGAGGTCATGTGAAGAATCTCTCTCACTACAAACAATCATTTCCTTGTCTACCTGCACTTCTATAAAAGAGCAGCAAACCTATGCTAAATGGGTTTAGGACTTTTTCAAAAGAGTGTGAAACCCATCTTTTTAAGTAGCCTGGAAAACAGCTGACAAAACACAAAGTGCATGTGGTCAGTCATAACATGATGGCTAAGGAGGTATCCCAATTTGTTGCCAATAATAGGCAGATCATTTCTTTCAGCCCTGGAAACTTTAAATCAGCTGCTAAAGTTGTGAGGTGAGAAGCCTTTGCAAACCCATGGCCACAAGGACTGCCCACTCCAATTCAGCTGCACTGCACAGCTTTTACATTTGAGATTTAAGCCCCTGTCCCACTGCACCAACGGATGCAAAGAGGATGTAAAACGTTAAAAAACGTTGGAAAATGCTATGCATNGAAAGGATGCGCAGTGAACGGTTTGCATCCTATATACATCCTCTAGGCTTCCTATGAATATCCGTTTAACATCCCCACTACATACTACCCACGTCCGTTCTTTTCCTTTCTTTTCCATTCTGTTTATGCAAATTTTTGCCACTTTTTGGAGCGGATGACAACGGATGGAGCACCCCCAAAATTTTGCTCGTCCGCTGTGTCCTTTTTGCATACGTTTTGCATCCATCGGCCAGTTGGACCTAGCCTTTAAGCAGCAAATAATCAAAGGGCTATGTAGATTAAGTAGAAAAATGCTAAGCAGGATCAAGGGAGAGTGAGGACATGTATTATATTATAACCACGAGACATACAGTTTTAAGAATCACTGGATATTAAGTCATTCCTAATTCATATGATGTATACGTTTTTTTTAAATTTTTATTGATTGTTAAAACAAACATAAACAAACAAAACATAAAAACATCAGGCCATCTTCTCTATGTGTACATTGTATATAATCTCGTATTTTCAATCCAATATTAAATTAAATATTGTTTTTCATGTCCATAATAAGTACGATCAAGCAAGCAGAAACTGTTTCAAATTTTAATTTTTTTCATAAGAGAGCCTTTAAATGTTTTAATTACATTTGTCTTCACCAAACTATATGAAATTGGCTTTATCACAGGAAGGAAGGAAGGAAGGAAGGAAGGAAGGAAGGAAATGACAGGGAGGGGAAGGAAGAAAAAATGTACACCACAAACTCACAGACTAATTGAGAAGAAAGGACCTGGTCAATAAGCTCCATTCTGAAACTAAAATTCTTATTTTCTGCATCTCTTGTACAATACTTTACAGCACAACACAAACACATATATACAAATGATAGGGGAATGTTTTCTTTCATTTACCTCTTTCCTATTGCATTTTTCCACACTGAAGCCACATTCACACAGAGATAATATGTATTTGTATGGTAGAAAGAGAAACAGCTAGTGGGAAGTGACATAAAGTCAAATGTGGATTGGAACATTAATTTCCTCTGATATCCCCTTTTGCTCTAACATATTTCTCCCCTTTTTCTCCCATTCTCATTTTCTTCAAGCATCCTCTCTCTCTGTTTTGAGTAGCAGCCTGCAGGCAAAGGGCAGCTATATTTTTTGATATATGGCTTGACCTACTTTCTTGAAGAGGGATTTAAAATTAGGCCAACAACCACATGGAGGCTAAGTACTAGTGCTAGTTGCCCACGGCTGCCCTATCAGCTATTTTTCTCTCAATAGAGTACTAGATACACCTGGAAAAAGTGCATATGCCTTTACAGAGGAGATGTAAAGGGAATATTAGCAAAAAACAGAAGGCAGGTTAGAAGTTAAACACCATAGACACAAGCACACACATCCCCTGCCCCAATGCTTTGAATCGCAATTTATTTTCTTCTAAGAACAGATCCTCGTATGTAAATTTGCCTTTGTGTATAAGGTATCATTCATGCTCAAGAATTCCACGTTTTCCTCTGTTCCAGCAATGTAACGATCTTCATCAACTCAGAGAAATTTATTTTGCATGTCAAGTGTTCTCATCACTGGATTTGGATGTGAGTAGTGTTCGATTTTAAATCTCTCTCTCTCTCTTTCTCTCTGTCCCTCCGTCCCTCCTTCCCTCCCTCCCTTCCTCTATACACAGAAATAATTGATGTGCCTTACATTTTTGCCCATTCTGTTACTCTTTTGCAGCAAGAACTATATGTTGGTTTCTGCAAATGCTTGTGCAGGGATAGCTTTATTCGGTTAAGAAGGATTTGGTTCTTCAGTTACACAGGAAGGGTTATATTAATTACATATTGCTTTATTTAGTCAATGCATACATAGCTGCTATGCCTTTTAACCTTAAACATAAATACATCATTTGACAGCAGAAATGATTTCCTAAAAAACAAAGAGGAATGTTGGACGACATGATAGAGACATGTAATCAACATGATTAATCAAATAATTCTGAAGTAAAGTTGGCCTTTTCTTGTTGCTTGAATTCCTTGTTTTCTGACAGTATAATACATTTCACATATATAAAGGATACAAAAAATTAAAGTGAAATTGTGATAATAAAAGATCAGTTTGTTGTCTAATACAATATTATGAAAAGTCAGAATGTCTTGAAGAAATACTTCTGAACTCAATGTCCATTATGGACATCTATAAACCAAAGGAATGATTTCAGGCTTCTTTCAAATCTGAGGTAGCCTACATTACTTAGGATACTGAGAGATTCACTGAGCTCAGTGCTGAAACAGAAGCAAACACTACCATAAGATCTACTGTGAGACAGATGGACTGCTCGGTATTAAATAGCTGGAAATGCAAAATAGCTCCTCAGTGAATTAATTGCTGTCAGGAAGGAAATTAAGCAGTTCTCCCCCACTTCCAGGAGAAATAAGAAGCAATCTTGCTTAGAATGGGAACTTGTTCGTTTACTCATTGTATAGGCAGTTGCCTAGATCAATGATTGTCAACCTGTGGCCACAGACCCCTGGGGAAGCGGGGAGAGGGCATGATGTCATCAATGGAAGTGTATGAAGTCTTGAAATCTCATGATTTAAATATTGAATTAAATCTTTGTAAAGTCCTCTGTATTTTTTAAGAATTCAAAACAAAAGCATTTTCCTCTGGGAAGGATTCTTTATAATTTATTCATTCATTCTAAAATCTTTTTTTAAATTTATCTGGTCTCTCAATCTGTTTGCAACTTTTCAAAATCAAAGTTATAATCACTCCTTTGCTCTTTATTGCAAAATAAATTTAAAAATAAGCTCTTAAATTTGTATTTAAAACTTCTTTCAGTAGGGATTGATTGATGGAAACTCACCTGGTGCTCTGAAACTTGTCAATCCTAAGATTCTAATAGTTGAAAAGTAGTTAAAAAACAATTTGCAAAATTTATTAGAAAAGGAAATATGTGGACCCATTTTTGTTTCAAAGCCTCTAACTATGGTTTGACAGGTGAGGCTATTCCTTCATGCCCACTGTTCTAAACCACTGTCTTGCAGTTTCAGCATAAGGAGCAATTATCTTCAGCACTGGAGGGCAATCTCAAGTCCATCTCTTTGTCAGGATCAAAGAACCAGTCTACCACTGCTTCTTCATTCTGTTGTGGTTGGTGGTTGTTTTTTGTGGAGCTATCTTCTGTCCACCATTTGTTTTCTGTAAATTTCAATGATTATTTAAATTTCTTAACAGAAATGTCTTGTGCTTTAAGGAGCACAATTAATCCACAGAGTGACCATTGTAGCCTAAATGCCCAGTGCTTGTTTGCTACTGTCTATTTGCTTCATTCATACGAAGTTGAGGTCTTCAGCTTAATGACTGAACTGGCTGTTAAAATACATCCTTCCAGTTCTGAATTGTCCGCTTTTGCAAAAAATGGGTGCCTGAAGAAATGTAAGATCAGAACACTCAGAAGCTTCCAGTCTATGTGCAAAAAGTATTTGCACCAGGGGTGAAATTCAAAATTTTTCTTGACTGGCTCTGTGAGTGTGGCTGTGGGCATGGCTTGGTATACTTGATATAATAGTAATAGCAATCAGGGGTGATTTTTTACCAGTTCAAATCATCCCTACCACCTCTTCCGAAGTGGGCCAAAGTAGTTGAAGTTCACCTCTGGTTTTGCATGCCAACAGGAGGCTTGAAGCAAGATATTTTCATTACCCCAAAGCTTCCCGTCAACATGCAAATGTTTTTCTGCACTGAGGCTGGAAGCTTTGGAGGAGACTCATGGAGGCTGCACGCTGCTCCAAAAGTGGCATGTAGCCTTGGGGAATCAGAGAAGCCAAGCAGGATGCACTTGTCCATCTCTCCTTCTGCTCTCACCATTCTGCTTTTGGAACACTAGGAACAGACCAAGAAACAGGCAAAGAAAACAGACAGAAAAGCAGGTGAGGAGACCACTCACTAGATGTTGAGACTAGAAAAAGTACAGAGAACAGCAACCAGGATGATTAGGGAAGCAGAGGCTAAAACATACAACGAACGGTTGCAGGAACTGGGCTTGGCTAGTCTAGTAAAGAGAAGGACCAGGGGAGACGTGATAGCGATCTTCCAATATTTGAAGGGCTGCCACAGGGAGGAAGGGGGTCAAGCTATTTTCCAAAGCATCTGAAGGCCAGACAAAGAATAATGGATGGAAACTAAACAAGGAGAGATTTAACCTGGAAACAAGGAGATACTTTCTGACAGTGAGAACAATCAACCAATGGAACAGAAATTGCCCTCGGAAATTGTGGTAGCATCATCACTGAGACCTTCAAGAAGAGATTGGACTGCCATTTGTCAGAAATAGTGTAGGGTCTCCCATTTGAGTGGGAGGTTGGACTAGATGACCTACAAGGTCCTTTCCAACTCTGATTATCTGTATTTGTATAAGGCCAGCCTCTAGAGACCTGGAGGGGGTGGGAATAGATAGAGCAAATGTTGCAGTGCCTCTGTGGTCATTTGTAAGGGTGAATGACTGCTGTGGTGCTACAACATTTGTAACCTTGGGACTGTGTCATAAGTACTGGGGGGAGGGTTATGTTGCAACTTCGAACGGTTGCAAAGTGAATTGTCATAATTTGGAGATTACCTGTACATATTTTGTCAATCTCATTTAGTTGCTCATAGAGAACCAATTTAAATAAAACCTTCTTCATCATATAAAATAAATACTACATTGTGCGATAAAATTGTTTTTGTTTCATTAGAAGAAAATGATCGTGTACAATATCAAAAAGTGGCTTATTTAAGTGTTCAGAAATCTCTGGCAATTAAATCAAGGAAAACAGTTAACATAAAATATGTTGCTGAAGATTACAATAGCTTTTATATTTTCTGTTTTCTCAAAGAGTTCAAAATGAAAGTAGTCATGAAAGAATCTGTCTAATATCCCCATAACCAGGGGATAGAATAACGAGCCAGAATCACGCAGTAGGGATTTGAAGTTGATCTCCTTAGTTTAAGTCCAGGACTTTAATCACAATGCTATCAAACTTCCATACATACTCTATGTCCAAAAAAACAGCAGTTCCAGACCTGTTTTCTCTTGAATATGAATAGTTTGAATCTCATTTAACTTTGAAGCAAGATAATAAGCTGTAAGCAAATGACAAATATTACCAGCTGGAGAAGTACATGAACAATCATGAATGTCAACAATACAGTACAGTGCTGTTAAAACAACCAAGCCAATAATGATTCCTATATCTCCCTTTTTTGCTATTTTTGCATGCAGAGAGTCAATAGGTTAGCAGTGGATGATAGGTATGATGATGATGATAATTTGTTTGAACACAGCAATGTTGTTGATAGTTGAGCTAAGCTCATTAAACTGTTTTGATTAGAAGGTGCTGAAGTCTTCCCAACTGAGACCGGGATCAGGGCCAATGCAATTAAATAACTTGCCTAAGCTCATAAGGTATTGAGCAAAAGAAAATTAAATCCTTATTGCTAGGTCTTGTCTAGTAATTTCAGTATGAATGCATCCTTCAATTAGAGTTAAGTGGCAACATAAATGCTTGGAATGTAAGCAATGAGGAGATGATTATAACAATAGCTAGTCCTGCCTCCTCCCCACCACACAAAGGTGAAGGCTTTTGACCAAAATAAATCTGTTCTGCCTGACTTGCACATATTTTCCACAAAAGGATAATATCCTATCCCTTTAGAAAGCATTCTAACCAGCATTTCCGAGAGCTCATCTCTTGCCATGTAGGCCTTATTGGTCTTTGAGTGGCAGTAGATCCATCAAAGAAAGGATTTTGCAGAGTGAAACATGGCATGCTGTGCACAGTTACATTGCCTGATATTTCAATCTCTCCATCTTTTCAGCGTTAGGCATTGCTGAGGAAGAAGGATAGGGCTAAGAAATGTTTGAAGCTGCAGTGGAGAAACTGCTATTAATAAATGATTCTCTAATGGGCTTTATTCCAGCTGGCTGGAACAGCTTTGGACATGAATTCACATTTTAACAACAGTTGATGAATACCAAGTGAAGAAAGAGGCTTATGCCTCACTAGTAGGCAAGAACTTCAAACAAATAAAATATCATCCTCTGTGTGTGTGTATCCATGGAGAACATATATTCTGAATTTTTGATTCATATGTGAAATAGGTGAATGGATAGGGTGATTTTCACAATAAAATCTTTCCTGTAATACATTCTGTATTAGGGATCAAATAATTTAAATAATATTGAAAATAAGTGTTGTAAAGGACCCTCAGTTTTGGTATATGGAAGTACTACAGGTCTGGAGAATTAAATTGAAGGCAGTAAGGAGGTACAAGTCTTTTTTAAGTGACCGATGGGAAGACCATTTCAATAACAGCCTACAAGAAAAAGATGACTGTATGTCAGTAATAACAATGACATTTTCAATCTTTTGCTTCATGGTGTTGCATGTCTTTTAGCAAGTTAATTTAAACAGATCAACTTCCAGAAGTAATTTAATTTATATGAGCAGAAAGTACCAAGTATCCTTCCAGTCTGTATTTATAGATGTTTGTGTATAGCTACTTGTATCTTAGATGTGTCACTAGCAAATGCAAAAATTTCATTAATATTATTTCATTGAAATATGTTATTTATATTATGCTCAACATGCAATATTAACTTGTTTTAATTATTTATTAATCAAATTTAACCACCCGCCTCACCTCTTTAATTGACCTATAGTTTAGTAATTAATCCAATGTTTTTTAAATGTTTTATTTTATGTAGCATGTAAAAATTCAATAATTAACTCAATGTTTGGATTTGAACTGTCCCGATAAACTAATCACATAGACTCTTTTCATACAGTCTGCCATGCTAAAATGTAATTGGCTAACTCATGATTCAATAAATGTAACATGCATCATTACAGACACTACATCAATGAAATTTAATATTATACTTTCTAGGTATAGCTTATTGAAGGAAGAAAAAAAATAACATAATGAAAAAGGAAATTGGTATGCAAATTCAACTTTCTGTTCAAAAACACTTTTTTGTGATTTTAGTAAAATTATTCAATCATTGTACAATTATGGGTTTTTAAAGGTTTAAAAGTTATATATCTTTCTGCTATATAACTTATGAAGATCCCAAAATATCCATATTCAGTTAATTCTTGCTTAATGTTGATAAGTGGAACTGGAATTTTTGTCACTAAGTGATGTGATTGTGAAGAGTGATGTTGTGGCAATACTGGTTGACACCATTAGGTTTGTGAGTTGTTAAGCAAACATCTGATGCTATTCCAAAGGTGCTTTTTCAAAAGGCAACTGGAGTTTCTTGTTTTTGTTTAAAAAAGCTTCTCCAGCTCAGCACTGAACACCTCATGTGATTGCAATTTGAAATTTCCTGCCAGCTTCCAACAAACTGGTAAACTGGGAGAAAGTTGCAGGTCCCAGTCACAAGAAGTTTTTCTTTTAAGTAGCTCACAAACGCAGGGGCATTCTCAGGGGTGGGAATCAATTTTTTAAACAACCGGTTCTGAGGGCATGGCTTAGTTAGTGGGCATGGGTTGGTGGTCATGTGACTGGCTGGGCATGGCCAATTCAATATCACTCACATTGAGACACGCATCTCTTCACCTGGCCTTTCATGACAGTCGTAAGTGTGAAAAACGGTCATAAGTCATTTTTTTCAGTGCCACTGTAACTTTGAATGGTCACTTCACACAAGCAAAGTGCCAGTAAAGGAAGAAAAAAAACCTCCAGAGAAGTTCCTGAGACAGAAAGTCTAGTCCTGCCAAGAATGTAATAAGGGTTAATGAAAAGGAAGTTGTAAGCAACACCAGAATGTTTCCTTCCTGTCTTCCTTACAGGATTATGCCAGTAATTTCTTCTAACAACTGGTTCTCCGAACTGCTAGAATGTTAACAATCGGTTCTAGTGAATAGGTGCGAACTGGTAGGTACGAACCACCCCTGAGCATTCTGTGTGCAGTAAGAGTGCAGCTTGGGAATTAGGTGTTGTGACATGGTGTGAATGCAGGCAAGGAAGTGATACTGCAGTGTGACATGATAGTAGGGAGGGCATTGGGCATTGTAGCATGGCATGAGTGCAATTGGGTGGGCAGGGCTCTCAGGAAGAAAAACAGTAGAAGTGGGAGCTACTTATAGGAGCAACCAACAATCTTCCCTGCCAGCTTTTTCATTAACTTTGCTTGTGGGAAGCCAGCACAGGGAATGTTGCAAATGGAGATTCCATGACCATGGGATGGTTAAACAGCTACAAGTACTAGCCAGTTGCCAAGCCCCTGAATTCTATTCACATTCTTGCTGGGACACTGTGATGGCTGCAATGTTAGGACCCTTTGTTCAGTACTACGGTAATTTCAAATGGTCATTGAACAAGTGGTAGCTAAGTGAGGATTATCTGTAAAGAATAAGTGAGAATTTCAGTCATATCACATATGCTAATTCTGATATATTCATGTCTAAAAAGAGAAGACACACACTTCTCTAAATGGTATAAACCTTGCAGGAAAAAGAATGTGGGAATATATTCAGTGTGTAATTAAGAATAATGATGCATAATTAAATGGAAATTTAGGCTGATTACCATGAAATTAGATATATTATAGAATTGTATACAGCGGTTCCCTTACAGAAGTGGAGATGGCCAATTAATGGTCTATTTTTTCTCCCTCTAATTTCTGTAATAGGCTGGTGAAGGTGCATAACAGAAGAAATATGAGTATATGGTTGTAAATATGCTATACATTTGTATTTTTTAAAAAAATACCAAAACAATCTCCAATTTGCGTTGTACCTTGTAAATATCTGGAAAGGAATAAATCCATTCTTTGCTAACCATCAATGTCTCCCGTATCTTGTTCTATTAATCTATTTTCTGAAAAGTTCTTGACATTTCCTGGAGGAATAATTCATTGTCCATTTCATATCTCTCATCTCAATTGTCTTTTTTAAAACCTATTTCTGTTCTGAACAAAAGTGTCCTCCCACATAATCTGCATTTTCAGTGGCCAATGCACTGGCAGAAACACCTCTATTCTGAAGTAGGATTCAGACTTACATCCATACTTCTTGTACTGGGTACATGGGAGAAAATGATGTTTTTGGAGTTTGTTCTTTCTGTAGTTCACTTCTTCCTAGAGCTCTATGGGCAGGCCATTGAAATGGGTTGTTGGAAGACTAGTCTCAATCAGAAAACAGTGAATTACTGTGTGGTATTTTGTTTGCCAGCATTCAATTTGTCCCATAACTCCAATAGCAGAAGTTATTATACACAATATTCTGTTTTCCAGTTATTCCACACTGGCTTATTGTAGAAATTTAAAAAGTAAAGTTAAAAAAAAGTAAAGTTAAAAAATAAAGTTAAAATAAAAAAAAAAGTAAAGTTAAAAAAAAAAGATTAGCCAAAGTTATCCACTGAGCTTCTATGGCTGAAGGTGGGCTTGAATCTAGCTTTCTCCAGTCCTAGTCCAAGATCTTACCCACAGCCTTATGCTTGTCTGTGATTAATAGAATACGTAGAAGGGATAATACTGGGAGTTAACCAAATCCTGGTGGTAGTGCCATAGATCAATGTTCCTCAAATTTGACAGCTTGAAGATGTGTGGACTTCAACTTCCAGAACTCCCCAGCCAGGTTAGCTGGCTGGGGAATTCTGGGAATTGAAGTCCACATATTTTCAAGTTGCTAAGGTTGAGTAACACTGTCATAAAATTTCACATACTTATGCTTTATGTTGCTACACAAAAGCGATTTCCTCCTTTCTCCATGGTGATTCAAACAAGAACCAACAAAATCATGTGGTAGAGAGCAATTCTTTCTTTACCTCTTAAGCCCATGTCACACTGGCCAACGGATGCAAAAAGGACACAGCGG
>BHFT01007069.1:0-45335 GCA_004320025.1 Laticauda laticaudata | reverse complement strand
GGAGGATGAAGACCATAGCAGATGTCGTAGCAGCCTTCGAGACACATAGGAGAGCTGTGAGTTCCAGAAAATGGACGGAGGCAATGAGAGACCGCATAGTCCTTGCCTGAAGGACTCTAGCCTTCAGAGAAAAACTACTGATAGGGGAAAATTAACCATGGCCGAAGCCACGGTGTTATGGCAACCATGGTAGAGGCAACCTCTTGCAGTAGAGGCCAACCACCGCTGAAGCGCAAAGAAGTCAGCAATCACCATGCGGAAAATGAACGCAGTTCCAGACCTGCCAACCCACAAAACCACGGAAAAAAGAAGGGCAGAAGGAGGAAAGAAACAGCCACGCGACAAATTCACCACTGGAGGACATCGAACCAGAGTGACACCGAAGACGAAGACAAGATGGTCCATTAAAACTCTATTCAGATAGAAAATGGCAGTGAAAGGGGGAGAATCGCAGGATTTCAGTGTCGTGGGCTGGTCTGGGAGGCAATCACCCAGAGCTGAATGCAGGTTCCTTGACGTAATAGGCCAGGCTTGTTTAGTAAAAGGAGGCACCACCCATCGAAGCGTTCTTGCCCAAACAAAAAGAGCTATAGTCCACAAAGGGACATGACAGCACCCCCCCCAGACATGATGACAGACAAGCCAGCAGCAGATGGAACCACAATAGAGAAACGGGTGAACAGGAAGAAAGCGCCATCACGACAAGTCACCATTGCAATGCCAGGGCGGCAAAGAGGAAAGAAGGTTCGGTAGAGGTGAGCATCTGAGGGGAGACCCTGCGAAGCATTGGAAGTCGGACTCAGGTCATTTCCTATCAAGGTAGCCTGGAATTACCATCCGGCGTTTAATACCGAAACATTAAACAGAGAGAACTACAGAAGCAAAACTAGTGTTAAAAAACCTATCAGGAAATCGAATCCAGTAGTTTAGAGCCGTGGACATTTTTTAGATGAATTTAAACAACATGACGAAATCTTGCCTCCTGGACCATTGTTGACCGCCGACCACCCTAGCCTATTAAGCGAATCGAATGGTTCATGCCCCTGGGAATCGGGGAATGTACCGGGATTCAACCGCCATCACTATCAACCAACTGGGGGAGAGGCCTGCTACAAGAATTCCATTGAATGTTTCGATGGGGACTCTGGCAAGTACAAGGGGACCCCATTTCATTTAGCCTAGACCCGAAAAATAAGCCCCCATCCATTTAAAGCCAGACACGTCCCATTTGTGCTTAAAACCAAAAATGATAAGAAGCAGGCTGAACAAGTAACAGCTCAAAAGGGTTTAGAAACCAATCGACCATGCCAGGTGGAAACCCTTATTCGTCACACCAGTGAAGCCTGATGGGTTCAGTGCGAATCTGCAGGACTATAGGCAACTTTGAACATGTGCTCCAACAAAGCGCATACCAGTGCCGCATTTACTTGCACTCCACTAGGGGAGCGAAAAAATTTCGCAAAGTCGACTTGCACAGGCCTATCAACAGCTACCCGTTGATCCTGTTTACAGCAGAGGCACCAGACTATAGTAACTCATGAGGGGCATTCAAATGTAACCACCTCCAATTCGGTGTTAGCGTTGCCCAGGCGTTTCCAAAGCCTCATGGAACGCCTGCTAAATGAAATCAAAGGTGTCATCCATACTTCGACATGTATTGGTCTCAGCAAAAAATGCCAATTCAGCCTAGAGGACCAGATTAAAGAAGTCTTTAACAAGATTTAGCGAAAGTCAGGCCTCAAAGTGAAGAGGAAAAATGTGAACAGGCCACTAATCGGGTTGAAATTTTCGGGCTATTTAATCGATGAAACAAGGCATTCACCCACCGAAAAAAAAGTGAGTATCAAAGATGCTCCCAGACCCAAAAACAAAACCGATCTCCAGGCGTTCCACGGCCTAATAAATTTTCTTACAATGTGCTTCTACACCATACAGAGTATATGTGACAATAGCAGAACCCCTACCAAATCGTCTGCCTAGATAAAAAACTGCTTGGGACATGGGCCACCGGAACAGAAAGCTTTCACAAGGTATTCAAAGACCCTATTAACGTCAGACACCGGTCTCATCCAGTTTAGCAAATACCCTGCTCTGACGGAACCTATGATGCCGTCGCACTTTTGGGCGTCGGCGCCATCCTGAGTCACCAACTCCAGGACCGCGCCAGAGAGGCACTGATCACCTATTACTACCAAAGACGCTCTCCAAGTTGGAATGCAATCACAGCCACTAGATGCAGGAAGCCCTCGCAATCATCGCCGGAGTCAACGATCTCCATGATACCTTTACGGTAGACCTTTTTCTATGTAAATGATACAGCCTCTTCTTGGAATACATAATCTTCTTAGCAGGCAACAGCAACCCGAACATTTCTTCACTGCAGAATGACGAGGTGGTCTGAAATTCTCGCGCCATCCTACAATATTCCACTAACCTTCGCAAAGCCGCATTCCATACACTGACACCCCTAGCCATTCCCCGTTGCCCATCAGCAGAGCGATGACCCTGCCTCCAACCACATCCACATTTCAGCTGAAACCTGCCCAGAACTACTGTGACTGCAGCGACGACCTGTGAGAGCCACAAGCCAAAACCCTTTGACGGTGACATAAATTGAACTGGGTAGGTAAAAGCTGGAGCCCAAGAGGAAAACAAAACTGAGACTTTTAAACTTTCCGCTGCCAGGACAGACCGAACGTCTATTGAAAAGGGTGCATTTTATGGCGTGGCAGGGTGTAATTCCGAGCAGCCTCAGAAGACGTCGCTGAGCTGTTGCACGAGGGTCACCTGGGCCCATAGTCCAAAACGAAAGCCCTGCCAGGAGTTACGTCTGTGGCCAGGGCTGGACAAAGACATCGAACATCTGGGTTTGCACATGCCATGACTGTCAAAAGACCGAGGCCTACTCCCCCCCAGCACCAATAAGATACTTGGAAACTCCTCAGGTCCATGGTCTAGAGTATAAATTGACTTCGCTGGGTCAAATGAAGGGAACACTTTTTTAAATTTGGTTGATGCATATTCATAAGTAACTTGGTTGGAAGTCATCCTCCATGGCGGGGAGATCCACTACCACTGAGGCTTTATAAAACACGCTCAACAAACTGTTGCCAATGCATGGGCTCCTGCATTGTACTGGTATTTCAGACAATGGGCCTCAGGTTTTCACAGCTTTAGCAATTTATGAACAATATCTGGCGATGCCCGAAAGGTCATACCATCATGCGCTTAACTGCCGCCGGTCGCATCGAGGGGCGGGGGGGGGGGACTGCGATGCAGGGCCAGAACATGGTTGGCTATACTAAAGAGGGCCTGAGAGAGAATGCGAAAAGGGACGTGGCAGACAAACTAAACTTGACTACTAACTTTTCCAACATATTACACCTAGTAGCACAACAAATAAAACACACGAGCTGAAACTTAATGGGATAGGAATACTACTGCGTCTCCTGGGACCAGGTTACACCCCACTTACACCTGGAGCAACCCCCACTGATCTCCAGAAATACCATCTTCGAAATCGGCTGGGACCTTAGTCTATGCAGAACCTTAACAGGGACCTCTATGCTTCCAGCCACCCATCAACCAAATCACAGCCCCAAGTCCTACCGACTAATTTTTGGACACGATTGGAAGGCGAATGGAAGCGGCATAGTAGATCAGGCTTGTATCCCACACCGTGCGAATGAAAAACCACACGCCAGAACCAAAACAATAATAAATTCCGACTATAAAACCAACCAGGGGAGGGGGAAGTACAATATAAGAAAAGGGAGAGATGAACCCTCCTAACATCAGCGGACAACAAATCTGCAAAACGACAATCAATAGACGAACACAAAAGAGCACTCACGGGGATGAACCCCAAGAAAGAAGTCTGGAAGCAGGGACCGCGACGAGCGGCTTCCGGAAGGTGCATCCAGCGCCAGCTCAACCAACCCGGACAATACCAGGAGGGAGTGCAGAGCCCATCTCAACTGGGCCCGAGAGACTCAGGCAGGAGCAGCATGGCTGACACTCCTTCCAGGAGGTTCCATGCGAGAAGGACGAGAGAAGCAGCGATCCCGCCGAACGCCTAGAAGAACCAAAAACAGACTGACCTGCGCAGGTCAACTAGGACTAGAAAGCCCCACCTACCTGCTGACGTACATCACCGGCACATTGGACTTAACTAAAGGGGGAGGGTGGTCTCTCGTATGGAACTTGGTAGGTCCAAGTCCCTCATTTCTGATTGGCGAAAGGCCACTTACCGATTGGTTCACTAAGAATCCATCCGGGAAAGCACACCCAAACGGCAGGAAGAGTAAACAAGTTCATTGCCACAAGCCGGCAGGCAAGACCGCTATATAAAGGGCTGCCGCGGCTTGGGCTATGTTCCATATCTTTTGCCTTGCGAGTTTAAATAAAATAGTTGTTCGGAACCCGGTCTCACGCGCTTCTTTCCGGATGGAACAAGCCCCATCAAATTTCAGGTTCTAGCCTCATCCTTATTCTAATTTTGAGCCAATATTCAGTAGACTGCACTGAATTTACAGTTGGGTTTGCAGGACTAGTGCTGAAGCGTAGCATTGCTCTTGGCTCAAAAGAGAACAAAGTTAAGACTCGAAACTGGGAACTGAGAAATTGAACTGAGTCTTGCAACCAGTTCTAGAATGAAAATATCCAAATACTAGATGACCACAAAGAAGCTGAATTATCTATTTCAACTTCTTTGTTGAAATAGAAAATCTGTATCAACATTGTGTGTGTATGTGCATGTGTGTGCATGTATGTCTTCCTGGAAAATGCCCACACAAATCCCTGTAGTTTTCTTGGCAAAATTTCAGAAGTGGTGTGCATTGTCTACTTCCTAGGCTGAGAGAGTGTGACCATCACCGGCCCATCCGGTTTTGTGCCTAACACAGGACTAGAACTCACACTCCCCTGGTGTCTAGCCTGTTGTTTTAATCACTACACCGTCATATATACTGTATTTAATAGATAACTAATTGTAACTTAAAGTTAATATCCATGAATTAGCAGCCCTGCTTCACCTCATAGATGAAGTTAGTGGGAGGGGATCCAATTAATCCAAATGGTGCTGAGGAAAATGTACTTTAAACATCCTTAGGGGCATTTTCAGTTTATAATTCGTCTACATCCTATAAGGTTGAGTGTAGAAATTTTAAGGACATGAAAGGTGGCAAATTCTTATTGAAATCAAATCTTATTTCTTTTAGTTATGTCTAAGATACACGAATGAAATAAATTAGGACCTCAGGCCAATACACGGTTGATAAATCAACCCAACTAGCCTATTTAAGTGGAGGGAATTAAGGATATTTTTGAGTGATGCAAAATTTCCCCAATGGGATGTTACAATAACTGTTTTCCTAGCAAAACATTGTGCATACTATTTGTCCATCTAATTTCTATTGTGCGTGTATCCAATTATTTATTCCCTAGGGTAAGAAAGGAATGTAAAGCTACTTGTCTTTGCGAACAAAAACAGAAACCAACCACAAACAACAGCAGCAGAAACAGCAAAATGAATACACACATTGTCCCCAACTCCAGAGAGACATGTTAGAGAGCTCCAGTTCTGATCGATGCACTTGTAAGGAATTTTGCAGAATCAGGAGTTCCTGGGGAGAAAACTCTACAGATTAATTTGTTAGCAAAACTGTCAATATAATTCTCTTCCCTCTTGCTCTCTTTTTCTGACAAGAAAACTCCAATGCTATAGCTCACATATGGGAAATATAACTTGAGGGAAATTGGTTGTTCCAAATCTTGCTGTTACTTACAATAAAGATAATTTAATGAGAGAGTTTTTGGACTGAAGAGAATATGATGAACCACCATTGAACAGGTTTTTTTTCAAGATGATCCCTTCCATCTTGACCTCTATCATTATTTATGCTTAACCTGCCCTTCCTTAGAATATATAGACCATTTCTTGGAATGTTTTGTGAGACTTCACACTATTTATATACTAATAAAATTCATGTCATGACCTTTAACTGAAGAAAAGAGTAAGTTATAGGGCAACACTTTTTGAACCAATATACCTCAACTATGATAACTTACAGAATGGGCCCCAAATCTGTGACCCATGATTTTCACTGTTCTGTGACAATTTCCCAGCCAGTGTTGCACTCCTTGCTCCTTCCCCCACCCAGCAGCAATCACTTACCTGCCTGCTAGAAAGGGAAGGAAGGAAGGAAGGAAAGAAAGAAAGAAAGAAAGAAAGAAAGAAAGAAAGAAAGAAAGAAAGAAAGAAAGAAAGAAGATATGCAATGTCCTGGCAAGATTCCCACAAGGAAACTTAATGGGAAAGCTAGCAGGAAGTTGGAAGTTGCTCTTGCTCCCACTGATTTTTTGCCCACTCTTTTTCTCTCTTTAAATAAAAATTTCTCTGAAATGATGACCCAACAGACATGAGTTATCTAATACGCCTTAATATTGAGACTGAGGACTACAAAGAATTCAGTTACTGAGATCAAGAGATTTGAGATGAAATTTCAAGAAGACAGATTTTTTTTTTCTCCAGGGAAACATGTAAATGGTTGTGCACATCATATAACAAGGTTGTTTAGTTATCTCTGAGGAGAAGATTCTTGTGAATTTTATCTGAAAAATGGATTTCTGGGTATTTCACATTCTTTGGGTTAGCACAAACATTTGATGGGTATTTTATTTATTTACAATATTATTTATCAATTTTGTATAACACCATAATCACATAATAGATTACCAATAATTAACATAAACATAAAAATATAGCAAAAACATAACAATTAAAATAGTGTAAAAGTACATAAAAACAACTGCAACAATAAGAACCTAACCTATTAAATCTCATATCCTATCTATGGAGCAGTGTCCCTGATATCCACCAGAATTTTCTGGATGACAAAACCCACCTGCCTCAAGGTCAGAGGAAATGTCATATCTGAAATACAGGTGGGAACATTTTTGAGACACCTTCCTCCACCCACATGATGGTCACAGTGATATGTGGCAGGTTGATCTTCTCATCTAGAACCAACAGTATTATGACAGAGGACTTATTACATGCCAACCTGGCATTCAGTAGTAACAGGTTGATCTTCTCATCCAGAGCAAGATTATTGAGGACAGAGAAGCCAATCTGGCATTCATTAGAAACAGGGAAATTTCTGAGCCTGTTGCAGTGTTGACCAGGTCTAGGAATGACTACAGGGGATCTACTTTCTCTGAGATGGACCACCCCTTACTCTTAGCCTATCTCTCTAAGCCCATCACCAGCATGATGTCACTGCATGCTTTTCCTACTCCCACTATACTCATCATTCACAACCCTTGCTTACTACTCTTGGTCTGGTTGAAGGCCACACCTGACCTCAAAAGTAAGCCAAAAGCAAACTGACAGTAGCATCTAACAGCTTCTGCTCAGCATTGAGCAGTACCTATCCCACCAAGGTTATTACCAATCCCCTTCTGATCACTTAAACTTCTTCCTCTGTTTATCCCTCACAATCACTCTTGCCAGGCAGAACAAACAAGAGGGGGAAAACAATCTGTCAACCTCTCAACCTCAACTACAGCCCTCTTCACTCAAGAATGGATAAACATTCCCAACATCCTGCAAAATTAATTCACATAACAAAGCTAATTTCTGTGTTTTGTCTTTAAGGTTAAGTGATATAACAGCAGGGCTGCATCAAGCCACAATGCATCACAACAGAAGCTGATTTTAATCTTTGACTATCCCATAATAAAAGTTCTGGGAAGATGATATAACAGCTCAAAATATCTGCTGTCTCTTCTGGGTCAGCATATGGCAGCAGCTGGAAACATAAAAATTCCCAGTATTGGGAGATTTCATTCTAGGAAGAAGTAATCCTCAAGATATCCCTGTCACATGTCAACTGCTCAGAGGCAAAAAATTTTCCCAGCATATGCTCACCAGTATATACAGGGTGCAGGTTTACCTGGGACAAATCCAGGATTGCCATGTTGACAAATCTTTCTAAAATCCACACCCAGAGCATGAAGTTTGAAATCCCTCAATTCTAAAAGGAGATTTTCAAAATGTGGACAACTCTCCTGTTAAGAAATTTATATCTCACTGCCATTATTTGTGATTAGGAGCCTGCAGTTTGTAGAAATTGAAGAACTACAGATTTTGAAAGCATGCATAGGACACCAAGTCCAATGACTTGGCCAGTGCAGGAATTCAAATGAAATCTGAACATCAGTGACAAAGAAACACCCACTATTTCTCCAGGGAATTGGTTCCAGGATTAACAATTCTTACTCATTATGCTTGGAAAGTGAGAAGGGAGTCATAAGGCTTCTTTGGTTGGGTAGAGTGTCATTTCCAGAAAGAGTCCTGTGGTCTTTGGCTCTAAATGATATTTGCTGCCAAAGATCAGAGGACTCTCTTGGTTACATCACAGACCCTTAATAAACTTTCCTTTGTCATTTGCAGCTCAAGGTTTGAGCACTTGAAGTTCTATCCTGAACAATTGCAAGTGATCCAAACCTTCCGCAAACAATTTTTTTGGTGGGAAAGCTATGGATGGAGGGCAGAGGAAAAAGAACCAGAAAAGGAAACTTGGACCTAAATCAGTATAGTGTATATTCTATTAAAGGGAGTTTTAAGAATTGAGCTGAAAAAACCCAATTTATTCTAAAGGGAAGCAAACATGAGGATTTCTTTTCTTCTTTTTCTTCTCCTCTTCCTTTTCTGAAGCAGCATTTCCCCACCCCATCTCCTTTCCTTTCTTCTTCTTCTTTTGTTAGCTATGGGAAACATCCTTTTCATCATAAGTTGAAACTTTCATCAGCTCGGTTCAGAAGCAGCTTTTATGTTTTCTGATTTACATAGCTATGCATGTCCCTCGGTTGATTTCTCTTTTCTGGTATTCTAGCAGGGATGGTTAGGATACCACTGTAATAGAGGTCTGTCCACGTTTCCGCTCATTTACGATACAGATTCTAATTGAATAGTTCTTTAGCATCAAAAATTTGGGACCCGGGTGGCTTTTGCACAGCTTGGCTTCAGCTGTTAGAGATGATGTAGAGGAAGCAAGGCGGAGGGCGGGGGGAATCTGAAAAGTCCCTGACTATGGAGGAATCTCAGGAAGCAATGTTCAGCTCATAATGTACTCTGGAAATGGAGCTCAGCATATAGATTGATGGATGAATTCTATTTTTAATCCATTCCCTCCTACCAATGCTCTTTTTGATCTGCAGCAATTTTCATTTTAAAATGGATAATATGACCTTGAGCAATAGTCCTGATTTTTGAAACTGATCTGCATTTAGTTCCCAGACTGACAAAAAGCAGTATTTCAGTCAGGATTCTCATTCAAGCAAAGGGCCAGCAACTGAATTGCAGGAGAACTGTATGGACACAAAAAGCATATCTTTGTGATTTATTTCTCAAGCAACTTTACAATATAAAGAGGCAGGATTTTGTTAGTACTTCCTAATGGTATCAGTCGGTAATTTTAATGACTTTGAATGTCAGAGTCCTCTAGAGATCTCCTTTCAGATAAATATGAATGAATAGGTGGATAAAAATGCTGGCTGACTGTGTGACAAATCATCATAATAATTTAATTCTGTTCTACATAGCTAGATTGAAAAAAGGCTCATTTTTTGGGGAACCATCAAAAACATTTGGCAATTTATGAATACTTCAATGAAGGGTTGGCAAACAAAGCCAATGGCTATTGGAGAAGGAATTAGGGGAAGTTGAAATTAAATGTGGTATTTTTTTCCAAGGTGTCTCATTATAAACTTACTCTTTATGCTATCAATGGTTCCACTGATAGTGGTTTTGAACAAAACAAACTGTGGTTTGATGAATTGGCATTTACTTTACTTTATGTAATGTGAAAAAATTCACATTTACTTTACTTTATGCATAACTTACAATCTTTTGGAAGAATGAAGGCAGAATTGGATTCCTTGCTAAAAAGCACAAAATAATTCAGCAAATATTGGAATGCAATTTGGCATTGACATAATCAAAAAGGCAGGCAAAATCAATGAAGGTGATGGATCATAACTTGATAATAAAGATATGATAAAGGCAGTAGGACCAAAAGAAGACTACAAATGTTTGGGAGTTTTATAAACTTTTGACTGAGTTAAGTCAAAGAAAGTACTTCTACCTGATATATTAAACAAATCTGAAAATTTTTGAAATAAATCTAAATTCTGGAAACATCAATAAAGCTACCTGGGAAGTCCCATTATATGATATACAGCAGGAACAGTTGATTGAATCCAGATGGAACTTAATAACTTGGAGCAGAAAATAAGAAAACTAATATAAAATGGTCTTCACCCCAAAAGCAACATAGATTGGCTATATTTGCCAAGAGCCAAGGGACCGATGATTCCTATTGGTGCAACAAACTGTGGAGAAACAAAAAACATGACTAGAATGGCTATATAATAAAAAGCAAAGAAACATTATTGAAGGTAGTCAATCAAGGAAGAATTTTAAAAAAACAAAGGTGAAGGGCAAATATAGAAAAGAAGCAATAGAAAACCAATTTGTTAATTGGAAGAACAAGCCATTGCATGGTCAATACTTGAAGATATAGAAGGAAATGCTGATAAAAATCCCACATGGATCTGATTCAGATCAGGCCTGTTAAAGAAAGAAACTGAAGGCTTTATTTTAGCAGCTCAAGAACAAACTCTGCCAACTAATTCCATGAAAGCAAGAATTCATAATGTAACAAACAATTTCTTATCTTTGTGGTGAAACTGATGAAACAAATGGCCATTTGATCAGTGGCTGCAGCAAAATTTCACAAATTGATTATAAGCAGTGTGATGACCAAATTACCAATATTATTCATTGGAAAGTTTGTCAGAGATTTGGATTTGAATGTAGCAAGAACTAATGGGACCATCAAGTTTAGAAAGTTTTGGAAAATGTGTGGCTTAAGTCCTTACGGGACTTTGAAATACAAATGGAAAGGCACTTTGCTCATAATCTGCCTGATAACAACAGTCACTGAAAAGAAGAAAATCTGATTCATAACTGTATCAGGTGATGTCAGAGTTGAGAAAAAGCAAACCCAAAGAATTATGAAATACTGGGACTTGCAAATTGAAATTGAATGCTTATGGAAAAAGAAATCAGTTGTTATACCAAACATGATTGGTGCCCTTGGAGCTATAACTATAGGGTTCCCTCAATATTTGCAAATTCTGAATTTGTCAGACCTGAACACCCTAATATTACAAAGAAATGCCCAACTTCGAATTAGCTGTATCCTCATTAACCACTTAATGATGGTTAGGACCTTGGTAGGACTTGCATTATTACATTTCCACCTGTCCTTGACTGTGAATTTAATAGCTTACCCCAACAACAACAACAACAATGACAACAACAATAATAATATTTATAAGGTGAATAAAAATGCCAAATGCAGTCTCAACCTCTGGCTGTCTGGGCAACTAACCATAATGTATACTGGAAGTCCTTAATTTATCATCAGTCAGTAAATTACCTCAGAAAGGGTGTTTTATAGATTGTATACAGTATGTCTGTAGAGATTCTCAGTTAGTATTCCAAAGATGCTTTTTTTTTTTGCTGGATTAATGAGAAGGTGAAGATCTTGTGGGATTTTTGAATACAGACAGATCATCAGTTGGGACACAACAAGCCAGATGTACAATTTATTGATATTGCTGTGGCAGGAGATGCCAGAGTCGAACAAAAAGAACTTGAAAAAAAAATCACAAAATATCGCGATCTGGCCATTGAAACTATGCAGTTATAGCTGAAACATGTAACAGTGATATCCATCGTCACTGAGGCACTTGGTACCATGTTCAAGAATTTTACAAAATACATCAAGAAATTGCAGCTTCCTGCAATAACACCAGAGGAACTGCAAAAAACTGTGCTACTCGGAACATCGTACATTTTAAGAAGAAACCCGTATCAACCATTAGCGCCAGTCAATTATATGATACATGAGTTTCATGTTTAATGAATAAAAGAGATAATAATAACAACAACAACAATAATAGCAATAACAGCATCTGCTGTATATGTGTGTCTGATTAACATTCTCTCAGAGAGAAAGAGAAAAAATGATGAGAGAGAAAAACGATGTTAAAAAGTAAGAGAAAAAAGAATGCTAAAGATCCTGCAATTACTGGAGATATTCCCAGTGGATATTTCCAAGTCAGTCCAGCCAGTGACAGTGAGACTGTCTGCAGCTCCTATCATTATCTGCCTTATTTTGAATGAGTGTTTTGCTCCAACTTTCTGAACTCTGGGTGCTGGCACAGAAATGTTACTTGGATGGATTACTTATCACTCCTGTTCTGGAAGATCCAGTTTTGGTAGGTGAACCTAGGTCAAGACCTGAGAGTGCTTAACTGAGAGAGGGTAAGGAGAAGCTCATTTAGGCTGCATTTAGTGTATATTTACTCAGTTGGTATGTCTCAGATCTATATACATATATGGCCTTAAGTTTACACCTTTCTGAAAGTGGCAACACTTTGCAACTCAGATAATGCAATGAAATATATTCCTATTAGGGAATGGATACACAAAAATGCTTTACATTTTGGGAAATTGTTTTCAAAAAGGCACAGACAATGAAAAATGTCTGCAAAAATGCACATATTTATGGGGGAGGAGAGACCAAACTGCATACAGAAGTTCTGTCGGGTTTTTTCTTTTTCCTTTTTTTTAACAAAAACCTGATGTGGAAATAGACTGGAAAAATGAAAGAAACAAAAATACCTAACAACAACCCTGAATGAAATCAAATTTGATAGATTTCCCCAAGACAACTTTGACAGTACATCTCATTGGATAAGCACAAATGTCAACAGATTCACAGTTCCCTAGACCTAACAGATCCTGATAAAATCCCAATTTCAATGTGTCAGTGTTTATCTTTAAAATCCATCAAGGGCCCCATCAACTTTGTCTGATATAGAGGCCTTCATAAAAGACCTATCTTTATATGTCATCAAAGAGCAGGGCTGCATTGATCAAAGTTTTCTGTATTTTGGAATTCTTCATGGAAAAAGATTATGTAAATAGAAACACTTTGAATTTATTGAGGTTTTGTTGTTGCTGTGAATGTACATTTTTGGTTGAGCAACATTAACAATACATTTTACTGTATTTATTACAATGCGTCAGTTGCATACAGTTGCGGCATCTAGTGCAACTTTACAGATTTAATACGAATCACTTGTGCATAAAATATGAAATTGGCTTTTCATTGAGAAACATGGTGAAAACTATGATTACTGGTAATGTTTTGATCCTCTTTATGGGACAGCTGTCACCTATTCTTACCTGAAATGATGAATTTGGATGTATATTTACACGGGCTTGAAACCAGTGTTGTCCTTTGTTCCCAGTTGTAGACCAGAATGGACTTTCTGATGAAGTCTGACTTTTTAACCGCAAATAAACATTTAATGTGCCTTTAAAAAGAAAGAGCATAGACACACACATATACAATTAAAGAAAAACAAAGAAAACAGAAAGAATATCAGGAGGTTGAGACACACTGGCAGATGTGGAACAACAATAACAAAAAAAAAATGTAAAATGCAAAAGCCAAAAGAGGTCAGTTTAATGAAGCACTGGAGTATGGATTTCAGCATAATGGAAGTCTCTGGAATGTTCTAGCTTTTTGTACCTTTCTTTACTGACTGTCTCTCTGTGGCAAGCTCTGAGTTTGCATGCTGATTTTGCCTCATTTCAATGGGCTTCCTATGTTTGGCTTTTCTTTCCACTGAAGGAAGTCACTGAAATATGGCCTTAGCAAGATGCTCCATTTCATTGTTCTCTGCCTCACCTCCAAGTCCTATGCTTTACCACAGACAATTCTGATGTTAAATTTAACAACTGTGATAAATTTAGTTTGATGTAACCTTGCATGAATCACCCTCTACTGGGTTACATGCATGGAATATGATCCTGACAAAGGAGGATTACATATTCTAAGAAGGAGTAGAGTGATGGTTACTACAAATAGCTTTTCGGATTAGACAAGGTGATGATTCAAAATGGGCCAGATATGAGTTCTTTGCACTTTCCTGCATTTCAGTTGTGACATTTGGATAATTTTCTTTGGGAAAAAAAGTTCTTTTTCTCTTTTAGAGCAAATATCCTGAGCAGCACTGAATTCTGCATAGCATATAGAGGGACACAGTCCAACATGGGCCAAGTTTGGATATATTTGGGGTGGGTGGGTAGGTGTCAGGAGTGTTCAGAGGAGAAACATTTGAAATAAAGACCGTAAAAGCAACATTGAAGTTCTCTGGTCAGCATTAATTGCAAATATAGGCAGTCCTCACATTAGAATTGTCATTCAGCCCAGAATTATGGTCATAAATTGTTGCAGGCATTAAGTAGGTTATACGTGACCAGACCCAATTTTATGATAATTTTTGCAGCATTTTTTTAAGTGAATAGCATGGTTATTAAGTAAACAGCACCTTCAAGTGAATAGTGCAGTTGTTAAGTGATTCTATGATACCCCAATAGGTGGAAACCAGAAGTAAATGGTGGATGCTGGCAAATAGTACCAAAAATCATGATCATGTGACCACAGGATACTATAAATAGCTGCAAAGACAAGCCAATTACCATGAGACCAAAGTGTGATCAGATGATGATGATGATGATTAGTGTTTGTGGATGCATGTGTGAACATTGTAAGTTCAAAATTGCTTCATAAGAAATTTCATGGGCATTCCACTAAGTGGCTGGTTAGAAGTTGAGAACTACTGTACCATGCAACTATAAGTGTATTGTACGTGACCAACAGAGGAAAAAAAGCCTTACTTCTATTACCCATGATGTAAGTAGCAAAAAGTCTTTAAACATATATTAAATAATAATTCATTTATTATGTCTATGGGGACATCATAATAATTAGTTTTATGGGGAAAAATTTAGTTTGCCAGGATTGTATTTCATTTTCTTCAATCTATCTTAGAGAAAAAGACAAAACAATCAGTTGGTAAACCTGAAGAGACTTCACAGTGGCTAGATTCATACAAGATTTAGCCTGATTGCTAAATTAATCCACTGTCTGGGTTTAGGCAATATTTTCAACGATAGTCAACTGCCTCCTATACTTATTTTGGGGAGTATGACATGAGAGATACCTTCCAACTTATTAATGATAAGAAATGCAACCAAGGCATTGGGAAAAAAACCATGTGGGTGGAAAGCCTTAGTTACAAATGTATTTATAATATGAAAGTTCTCAATGACATGCGTATATTGGCAGGAAGAATCCAACTCTTTGGTCCTGAACATTACAGGATCTCCAAAGGCTACATTTCAATGGCTTTCTGCCCACTGAATTATTTTCAAGACAATTCTCTTGACCATTTATGTTCCCTCCTTCAGATTGGTAAAGAAAGGCATTCTCCAATAGAACCTCTCAATTACTGAACTGCTTCCCTCCCACATTTAAGATGGCTTGCCGACATTTCCAGAATGCACCATAAAATGTCTTTAGGTGAAATCCATTTTCATATCCGAGATTAAAAAAAGATGGATTTATTTTTAAAGCAATGTACTTTCTAATACAGCAGGAGGCAAGTGTGAGACAGCAAAAGTCTATTTCCCACCTCTTTTCATGTTGTGCTTTTGGTCATTTATGATCATGATTTAGTTTCCTAGAGTGATTATGATGTATGGAGAACAACTGTAGTGTTGTGGCTCCATGCAGCAACTAGTTTCTGTTATGGTTTTTATTTCTGTTTGATTTATTTTCAATTGACCTTTATTCCCTCTAATTGCTTTTACCAGCAATGTGATACAATTAATGATATTAAAAAGCACACACACACCCTAAAATGAAACAGATTCATGTTGTGCAGTGGCCAGAATATGAAAAAATGCAGCCAGCCCAAGGGAAGTACATTTTCATATTTAATTATATAATTTTTAAAAAATACAGAATAAACTGTACATTGACATTGTGTTATAATACCCGCTTCCCAAATACCCTCCTGCACACTGGGGAATTTTTTTAGTTTGCCATGTTCAGCTCTGCCCTGATTTCTTTGTATGGTATATATTTATTTATATGAAACATTTATGTGACATCAACTCTCTTAATGGGTCTTGGCAGCTTACAAGGTACAGTGAAAACCCCTATTAAAAACAACACTAAAATGTATGAGACATAAAACACTAAAGGTTAAGAGATACTAATGAAAGCGTAGGAAAAGAAAAGTTTCCAGTCTCTTCCTATATTGTGTTAAAGAGGAGACTTTGCTTCAACTCTAGTGTCAATTTATTCCATTTTTCTATTTTAGTGGAATACTTCTGTTGCACTAATTTAGGGAACTCATTTTTTAAATAAAAGATGTGAGTTTGGAAAATATAATAACAACAGCAATAGCAGCATAACCAACAGTTGATGTTGTTTGTTTTATTTTGAAACCAGGAAGAATTTCATCCAACAATTCCAAAGACCACAGAATATGTCCTTCAAACCTCAAATGTCTATGGGGACATTTAAGGAAAGCATAGAGACTCATCTTGACCATCTGTGCAATTTCAGGGTGAAATGTTCTATTCTAAAAAAAGAGCATTAAAAGGAACATGCCCATTTAGCAATGTTTTCAATTCCCCAACTGAATGTTTATGTATATGGTGATATGGTCCACCAGCCCCAATGATACCAAGGTCTCAAAAGGGTCTTTGAACAAGCTTGAATGAAGAAACACTGAGCTTATAGAAAATGAGAGAAGGTGTCCAACCAAAGCTAAAATGAAATCTTTCTAATGGGATATAAATTGTTTTTGGTTAAAGTTCTTCCTAACCTAATGGTGACCCTGGTCTGATAGTACAGATTGTAATTAATTTGCAAAGAATGAAAAAAATGCCAAATGTCTTGTGATATTATGATTGTTTGCTCCTGAGAGACACTTGTTTGAAAGTGATGGCCAAATAAAATGAATGAATGAATGAACGAATGAATGAACGAATGAATGATGCACTTTGTGGAAGATTTGCTTGATGGAATGATGTGACATCCTCCAGTTTAATACCATAAAATAAGGAATGTGTAATTTCTTACAGCAGGGGGGAATGCACTTTAAAAATTCTGACATCCACTTATACCTCTTTTTCCATTTCTGATGGTTGAAATCAGCATCTTAAATTTTGCAAAAGATTATGTTTTGTCATTCACTCTTTGGGAAAAACCAATTAACATTAGGGAAGTTGAGTTTTCTAAGGTCTAAAAGTTCTGTTAACCTTTCCTTTAAAATTCTCAAACCTCTCAAATGAAGAAATTTGATTTCCCAATTTGGGAATGGTCTGGAGAAATTTGGAGTAATTAGAAGGATCATTAACTAAGTATTGTGGGCTACAGTGATAATGCAGTCCTTCCTAGACTAGAACTGTTTGGACTTCAGATCACAGGAAAGCATCTTACAAGAAGATATATAGTATTGAATTCATATGTGTCTCTCATCTAGAATCAAAGGCCAATTCTGAAATGTTTAGTAGAGGCTTGAACTGAATCAGGCTCTGATGAAGCAGACCCAATAACAATCTGATTTTTTCCCCTGAAGTTCATTAGCATTCAGGTGATTTGCTAGGACTAAGACATGCAGACAGTCATCTGATTGCTATCTTAAGAAAATGAAGAAACTCTCTTAACTTTTTTTTTAATCTTGCAACAGTGATGAAAAATAATGATTACTCACCTATGTGTTGACCATACATGTTGTAATAAAAACTGAAGCAATATGCAGTATTGGTGGTTCCATATGGGTTTTTGGGAGGGATGCTAAAAACTGGGCTAATGAGCCTTGCTCTATCACCTTCTTTTCTAGGACTGGATGCTTCAATGTACATGAAAAATCCTAGAAGGGAAAAAATAACATGAAACTGTGATATGCCACATTTAACAAGGAGAAACATTTTCCTCTGGAGACTGGGGAATAGTGCTCAGACTTAAGAATACAAGCGCATAAGTAAACTGAATACTGGTACAGCACTTTTCCAGATACCTATGGGAAACCCTCAAGCAGGACCTGAGGATCACAATGCTATTTAGCTCAAGTTCCAAGTTCCCTAGAAATATTATGAACTGATACTGCCTGTAGCAAGTTGCTGTAGCTATTTCAAAGGTTGATCTGTCAAGGGCATATGTTTTTTGTACTCCTACTATTTATATGACTAATATTTTAAATCAGGGTGGCTTCTATATAACAAAACTTATAAAATGTAGAAATGAATCCGGATGCTCAGACAGGTACAAATTAAACAGAAGGGATCTACCATTTTAAATATTTTTTCTTTAATGTTTTATTCATGTAGGAACTACTTATAGACCACCTTTTCATATCAGAATCAATCTATCAAACTCATACAACCCCTGGAAAAACTGACAATCATTCCTCCTTTTTGTGTGATCCTGTGTGTGTTGGTGAAGGACCACAGATATTATGTTCCTACTTTGTGCCTGCTTTGTGGAAGTCTCCCTTCAGAAATTAGTTTAATAAAATCACTTTATCAATAAGTGTTAAAAAGGTAAAGACACACATTTTTTTCTTATATTTTGGTCACTATATAAAGAAACTCTCTTTATGATTAACATGGAAGCATTTCACTATTGCCAATTTCCAAGATTTTTTTAAACTATCCCATCCAAACATTAGCCATACCTGAACCTGCTTAGCTTTTTTGAGATCAGCCAAGATAGCTTTTGTTTGAAGTTTGTTGTTATTTTAGTAACTGTCCACATTCTGAAGCATGTAACTATAGCTTTTAAGTTTGAATAAAATGGAAAACTTAGGCTCATTTTTATAGGCTTATCTGTAGCTTGTACTCAAAGAAGAGTTAAGAGTCTGATATACAGGCAGAATCAGAAGTAGATTATTGATTGTTGAAAGGCATATCCTATTTTTCATTGCAAAACTCAGTTAAGAGTTACACGCTACCTTCCTTGGAACCTGACCGGTCAGCATTAGGTCCAGTGTTTGGGGTGTATTTTGTGTCTCGAAGGACAATGTTTTGTCTTGTCCAATCAAAGTTGTCCTTTTCATCTTGGGTGAATAAACAAATGTTGCCATCTTCAAAGCCACAGTGGAATTCTCCTGTCAACAAACCAATCACATGATCATATAAATAATCATTTCAAGTTAACAATGTACAAAGGCTTTAAGCTTTCTTCTTCTTCTTCTTCTTCTTCTTCTTCTTCTTCTTCTTCTTCTTCTTCTTCTTCTTCTTCTTCTTCTTCCTCTTCCTCCTCCTCCTCCTCCTCCTCCTCCTCCTCCTCCACTTCAGAAAACTATTTTGTAATTACAATGTTTCAGGTTAGATTTTCTAAATATATGGAATTATCTGATAAGTAGTCCCAGAGGTTAAAAAAACAGTGATCAAAATGGTAACAATATGTAATAAATAAAACAATAAAAATCATAAAGCTTCATGACAACTTGTGATGGTAGCAGAAACCCAAGTTAATTCTCTTAAACTAAGTTGAGGCACCTATAAAAATATAGCTATCACTGAAGTGCTAGAATTGGATTAGAAACATGTTGGATCAGTATCATCAAGCATTTTAATACAACAAACATGAAAATGTTTGCGATGAGTCTCTTCATAAATATTGTCAAATTCAGTTTTAGGATGTGGGCCTGAAACTGGATTAGAATAGGAAAATTGTTAAGACAGCTAATAGCTAGTAGCTTTTCTGAGAATAACTAATAAAGATAATTAAATTATCTTTCTATTGAAACACTAGGAATGACATATGGGGATATATAAAAACAGTTGTGAGCTTGCCAGAGATTTTGCCTGAATAAAGGAATATTTGCTGAACGTAGTCTTAATCTCAAATTGACCTCTGTGTGAGTTCAAATGCATTAATAATAACTTCAAAGAGAGATGGACAACATGGTATTCTGGAAGTTGTCTTAAAAATTCCACCATTTCTTATCCCTTGCCATTCTGGCTAGAATTGATAGGAATTGGGGACAAACATATGGAAGGAACACACACTGTCTTTCTCTGCTCTTTATCTTTTAATCAACAAGTTTAGATTATACCTAGGTGGATCAGGGGCTCTAGTTATTTCCTCCTTTGCTTCCTGGAAGATTCATCAAACATTTGGAAGGAAACAGTATAGAGCAAGGGAGTCCTTTGTTAACTTTCATGAGCTGTCGGTCATCCTATCTACATATCTGGTTAAGTCTTTGCTTTCAGTCCTAATCTAGAGATGGCAACCTCTGAAAATGATTTGTGTGGCCCTCAGAAACATTTTCTCTTCCTCCCCAGATGAAAGGAAAATTAAGGATCTGAAGAAATGTTTGGTGTTTTCATTCATCTCTTGTCTGAGCTTTGTTGTTGTTGTTCTTTCTTTTTTCAATCTATCCTTTTGTTCCTTTGTATCTTTTCGAAATTTATTTTGTGAAGTCCCCAGTTTATATTATAGTATACTGATATATGATTCCCCCTTGCACAGTATAGAGTCTATATAAAAGTAAGAAAGATCTAAATTTAATTTATATAGTGACAAGGTAGTTCCAATACTTACGTAAATGTGGATTCATTGGAGCTATAAAAGAAAAAGATAAGATCCTAAAATTAATAATTTTTTCTGTGCATACCGAAAGCTGTTTTGTATCTGATATTCCTACTATTTGTGCCTTTCCATCAGGATTGGACAACTATTAGGCTTATAAATTCTGATAGATGAAATATTTGTAGCTCAGTGTTCAAATGAGGGGTCCTTGATATTCTCTGAGCTTGGCTGGGTTTTTTTGCAGACATTTCATTACTCAAACTAGGTAACATCATCAGTGGTAGTCCAGAGTGGGGTTTGTTCTCATTTTATATTCTAGTGGCTAGAGAACACACTCAGCTAAAGAATACACATGAAATCATCAACAATGTCTTCAAAGGTATCAAATTCACAAGGGAAGAAGAAAAGAAAAAGATGCTACCATTCCTGGATATCCTTATCAGCAGAGACTGTGATGGAAAATTAGAAACCCAAGTCTACTGACAAACTGCCCACACCAACCAAGTGCTCCACTACCGAAGTAATAACTCAATCTTCCACAACAGAAGCTGTGTTAGAATATTATTTAGTTGAGTACAAACATACTGCAGCTATGCTGAATGTTTGTTGTGGTTGGCCAGCAGTAGGTGCGGATGGCTGAGGAGAGCGAGGATTCAGATGAGGACCATTAGGGAGTGGACTGCTGCCTTCAGAGTTTGTGGGGGCTGGCAGCAGCGTTGAGAAGGTTCCTGAGGAGCCTGTGCCAAGTGCGCGTGTGCACAGGATTGCTCGCAGGAAAGAGCAGCTATGGGCAACTCAGGAATAAGGTTGAAAGGTAATGGCCTCTCCTTCAAGAAGATAAAAGCTAGGTGTGAAGCGAATGTTCTTTGCAGAAAGCAAAGACATTTTGAAACTCAGCCTCATGGACATCACAGTATTTTAAGTTGGTATTTGAAAACTCTTGTGTTGTGAAATAGTTCTTATCTGTGATTTTTGGCGGTCTCGTTTGTGCTTATCAAAGTAATTAGTTTGCAGCAGCCTTTTAACTGGAGATTTGTAAGACTCATTAAAAGGTTTCTGTTCCCTTTGGTTATTGTTTGTCTTATTGGAAAAGGGTTTGGGTCAGAACAATGTTAGAAAAGGAAACAGATCATCTATACAACATCTTCCACCCCAAAAGAGAAAGGAATATCCACACAGCTTCATCAAAAAGGACCTGAGTACTCAACCCAATATAGCACAAGGAACACAAGCTATAAAAATGATAACAATGCCATAAATCAAAACCATCTCAGAAACCACCAACAGACCATCAGAATCACATGGCATCAGCACAGTCCATGAACCAACTAAAGCCCTCTAAAACAGCGGGTCTCCAACCTTAGCAACTTTAAGACTTGTGGACCTCAACTCCCAGAATTGGGAGTTGAAGTCCACAAGTCTTAAAGTTGCCAAGGTTGGAGATGCTTGCTCTAAAACATACTAAGTAAAGACTCAGCAGCCTCAAAAGAAAGAAAGAAAAAGAAAACAGGAGTAAATACAACTTTTAGTGTTGTAGACTTCAACAACCATAGTGCAGGACAAACTGTGATTAGACCAGCAGAACACATCCATGAAGACCACTTAACAGTCAGAAAACATGGTGAAAACTCTTAAATTTCACAACATGAATAGATTTAACCATAGTTTCAAACTCTCACCATTCTAGACCAAACCAAGTCCTAACAACAGTGACAGGTTAAGCTGCTAGAATATAAAATGAGAGCAAACCCCACTCCCATTTAGCACTGATGATGTTACCTAGTTTGGATAATGAAACTGCATGGAAACAACTAAGCTGGAGAGTGCCATGAGTAAACTCTATTTTGTATTGTAGCTAGGCATTCAGCTATTTAGCCCAGGTGAAAATCAATCCTTTAACAATTCCTAGGATTCCTCAAGGAATGTAACAGTGAAAACCAGTGTACTTTCCTGCAACAATTTTCTCCTGCTTATGCCTAGATTTCTTTATCCCACCAGTATAATAATTTACATTGGGAGAGTCTTTGGGTTGCAGATACAGTTAAATAATTAAGAGTTTAAAAAACATACAAATACATTTTCCATTCAGCTCTTATTTACATTTCAAATTATTATTCTCATATCTTAACAAATGGTATTTTAAATTTTCTAATTTGTCCCTTTTAGATTTTCCTTAAAGTAAAACATGTAAAATTATTTATACAATTTTATATTTGTTGTGCTTGGTAAGAAGCAGGGAATATAAAATTATAAGGTAATTTAGGATATGTTTTAAGGGAAAAAACAAGAATAATAATGGTGTTAGCATAATAATAGCAAGTATACAGCTTATCTTTCAATATTATCAAATATTCAAAAGCTATATATTTAATCATTGATGGCAAAATATTGGCAGTGTGCAACTTATATAGCCATTTATTTTATTTTTTTAAAATGCTGTACTTCTCTTTCAAGGAACAGAGCAATACAGCACATATAGTAATGATCCCATTTCTATCCTAGAAACTATCAGAAAAGAAGACATCAGAATGACTGATTGAAGGACATCCTGTAAATTATATTTCCATGTTAGAACAAGATGTCTTCATGATTCAAACTACAAGATATATCCCCCAAAGAGAGATGTTAGCACATTTGGAAAAATTCCACAATGTTGTAGGTAGGGAATAATTGGAGTAAGAACACAGGGATATCGTAGATCAGCAAGTTCCAAATATCCAGAAGGATTTCAGAATATTTAGCAGATACTGAATACAAGCTGGCTGTTGCAAGGAACAGAAGAAGAGAAAAATACCTAGGAGTTATATAACAAGGATATAGTTGATGCATTAAAAACAAACACTACTTTTTTTTAACTTTTATTTTTTAGTGCTTTAGAAGGGTATTTGCTTGGTGAATGCTTGGTTGTGAGTGAGCGAGGATTTGAACAGGGAACTTTCTTTGTCAAGATCCTCATCTTATTTGATTCTTGTTCATCCAAAGGAAACAAAGAATCTATGGAATCTCACTCTACAGGAGTATGTATTGTTTATTCATTTAATTTATATGACATCCACCTCACTGTTACAACAGCTCTGGGCAGCTTACAGCATAAAAAAAGATAATACAAAGCAATTATAAAAAAGATTAAATAGTGACTAAAAACTAAGAGGACAGGTGATGAGAAGGTGGGGATCTTATCTCTAACTCATCAGCCACCTGTAGCACAGAGGCCTCCTGTTGGGGCCTCAGGCCAGCCAGCAGAGCTTGTTCTAAGGCTCTCCTGGAAAGCCAAAAGGGTGAGGTTTGATCTTATCCCCAGCCAGAGATTATTCCAATGGGAGGGCCACAGCAGAAAAGTCTCTTCTCTAAGACTCAGACAAAATTCTTTGGCAGATGGGATTCAAAATAGGAGTAAGTGGATTCCAAACCCAGAATCCAATCCTCCTGCCAGATCCTAATAGAGGAAAAGCTTTTTGGTGAAGTAAAACATTGTATACCTGAACAGTGCTTCAGAATTGATTCTAAAATACATTTATGGCAACATTCTAGGCAGTTTGAAAGAGTTTGATGACTTGACTCTGCTAATTCCCATGGACCTCACAGAGTGGGACAGAATCCTGAGAGTGGTTAGTGCCTCGAAATCCCTCATCCCTTCCTTTTGACCCTAATATTTTTGTTTTCACCTGGCTCCTTTGATTGATGTATTTTTTTTACTATTTTTATGTTGTAGTTATACACAGAATCATTCCAAGATGGGATAGGCAGTATCTAAATTTGATAAATAATAAATAAATAAGTCCATGGTGAGCATGCTCCAACCTTGAGTAGCATATGTGGGCCAACATTTAATTTATATAAAGCTATTTTGAAAGCACTCTGTAGCTTCACTTTATTGTCATTTTATCTTTTTCTTTTCCCTCTTATATTCCTTTACTTAAGAGGAATAATCAGTGACTCGATTCCTGTATAATTTGCCTTGAGAAAATGTATTTAGTTCTTCAAGACAGACCTCCCTGTGTTTGCTAATACAATTACTTCTCATTTGCTGAGAAACATTTCATTTTTGGCATTCTTCTGACTCCAAATTGTGGGGAACTGCATTGAGTGACATTTGCTTTGTCGACAAACTTGGAGGCTTTGAGAGAAACTCTCGTTAATGGCTAACCTTCAGTGCTGCAATGTTCATATTGTTTGCAACACAGCAACCAAAGCCAAATGGATGGGTTGGCAAGCAAGAATCAACTCCTGATGATTGACAGGGACAGAAAACAAATTCAACACTGGTTAGTTATATACATGTTACAGGCCAGTAGCACAAGAGGAATGTAGGTGGGGAGCAACAACTCAGAAGTGGTAGTTTTGGAAAGCCTTTTGTCATCATTGGTCCAGGTTCAAGAATCACTCAGTGGGGAAAGTAGCAAGCAATAGTTGTCATGATGGCAAAACAAGAGTTGATGAAAGTGAGAACTCTTACTCTGACTTCCAAGGTCTAGAGAAACTTTTTAGCTTGTAGTTATCCCTGTTGGAATTGGCAAGCCTGGTTCTGTGATTCCACTGTTCCGGGGGAGGGGGAGGGGGGTTTCATACGATTGAGTTGGGGTAAGAAAGCTAAAAATGGTATCAGGGGATTGTATTATTAAGAATTAAAGGTTTATAGGCCAGATAATAATGCAAGTCAAACAGGAAGCCATCATGTCTAGGAGGATTTGATGGCCAACACAAATTAAATGGTTTTGTAAAGTGGCCAAAGGTGGCTCACTTCTAAAATAAGGAGATCTCTTCTTGCTTTATGTGCAAAATCCTTGGCATTTCCAAGTACAGCTGAAAAATTCATATCTGAAATCTCTAATTGCAGCATGTGAGAAATATCTAACCCTCGCAGCATGTTATGCGAACCTAGTCACAATGCTTTTTATTACTCGTAATTAGCTTTTGATTCTCCCTGTTCTCCATTTCAGGAGGCTGGGAAATAATAATGAGATCTTCCACTGCCCTGGTTGAGTTTAGCTGCCACTTGATTCTTTCCCTAAAAGTAGGGTTGGACAACCTTTCCAAGGTAGTAAAGCACACTTAACTTTGGGAAGGCCAAGGGCACTAGTGGGTGGGATAAATATGCAAAAGGATGGGACTATATTGTGAACACAGCTTGGTTGCATTTTTATTTCTTGCTTTGTGAGAGGAGGAGGAGGAGGAGGAGGAGGAGAAATATATTGTTCCAAGATTTGGGCAAAGGCTTGGAAAATGTTAAGCAAGTAGGCAGCCAGCTAATGACAGCATACATTTATATGTCCACTCCTTTTCATTTCTCTTGTAAGCCTTTGCTGTTAAGTGATTTGGGAAAGGAAGCTATTTCAGTTCTATCCAGCTCTAGATACTTATCTGAAGTCAACCTTCCTTAGCTTTTTTTCTCTTTCACACCTAGCCTTCTGTTTATGGTGGAAGGAATTGGAGTGGAAGGAAGAAGAAGGAGAGAAAGAGCTTTCTACAATTTTGTAAAAGACAAACTAAAAGACTCAAGGTCCATCCCACCCTTGAAAGGACCTAATGGTAAAGACTGCAATGATGACACTATTAAAACCAAACTCTTCAACACATTCTTTGGCTCAGTATTTGTAAACAGCAATGGATCATGCCCTGTATTTCCTAGTCGAACCACAGACAACTACAATGATCTAATGCATATTGAATTTACAGAAGACCATGTTTAAAAGCACTATGCAGTCTAAATATCATCTCTATCTATTGGACTGGATGGAATATGTGCCTACTTCTTAAAAAAGCTATCCACTGCCATAGCCGAACCTCTCGCATAATCTTTGAAAAATCTTTCAGGACCAACTCTTTGCCAAAACTATGGTCACAAGCCACAGTCATCCCATCTTCCAAAAGAGAGACCCCAGCCTAGTTGAAAATTACAGACCAATCTCTTTATGCTGTGTCACCTGTAAAGTCATGGGATCAATTATTAACCAATCCATCATCCTCACTCGAGAAACAAACAACCTATTCTCTAATAAAACAATTTGGTTTCAGGAAAAAACTATCATGTAATCTGCAATTGTTACACTGCAAAAACATATGGACTACACAACTTGATCAGGGCAAAGCAATAGATGCAATCTACATAGACTCTTGTTAAGGCTTTGATTCATGGTACATGACAAACTACTCCTAAAACTAAAATCTTATGGTATCTCTGGACAACTGCATAACTGGATAGAAGCATTCCTGTCAAACGGATAACAAATGGTCAAAATTGGGGAGTGTCCTATCAAATTCTGTACCTGTCATAGTGGTGTCCCCAAGGCAGTGTTCTAGGACCAATCTCTCTTCATACTTACATAAATGACCTCTTTTGATCATATTTAGAGCAACTGTGTTTTTTCGCTGATGATGTAAAGCTATTCAACCACCACGACAATACAGCTACCCTTCTAAAAGACCTTGACTATGTATCAGAATGGTCAAACAATGGCAACCTCAAATCTCCACAAATAAATGTTCTGTCCTAATATTGCAAAAAAATCAGAAAAATAAGTGCAGTCAAGACCTTGTTGATGATCCAACTCTGTCAAGGATCTTGGAGTGCTCATCTCTAATGACCTAAGTGCTAGACCCCACTGTGACTACATAGCCAAAAAGGCATTAAGAGTTGTTAACATTTATTTATGTAGCTTTTTCTCTGTAATATTACACTAATAACTAGAGCTACAAAACATTTGCTAGACCAATACTTGAATACAGCTTCATCAATCTGGAACCCACAATTAACGTATCTGATATTAACACACAGTTGAGAAAGTCCAGAAATATTTCACAAGCAGAGTTCTCCATTTCCTCTACTCGTTGCAGAATACCTTAATTGCCACCAAACTTGATTGCAGGAAATATTACTTCAGCAACAGAGTGGTCAATGTTTGGAATACTCTACCTGACTCTGTGTTTCTTCCAAAACCCCCAAAACTTTAACCTTAGACTGTCTACTGTTGACCTCACCCCTTTCCTAAGAGGTCTGTAGGGGGCATGCATAAGTGCACCAAGGTGCCTACCCTTCCTGTCCTATTATTTCTTTTATTTTTTATTTTTCTTATATGTATCCATGTATTCATAACTATGTTTTTACTTATATCTTGTAAGCAATTGACAAAATAAATAAATAAAATAAATAAATTATAGTAGTAGTCGTCCAGGAAAGGGAGGTTGCTCACTTCTTAAAAAGGCTCCACAAATAGGCATTCTACGTGACTGCATCAGAAGCCTTTCCTCTGAAGTGTCCTCTGCTATTTCATTCTAAAAATTATTATTTAATACTAGAAAAACATTTGTACCAGCATGCACTTAAACTTCTCCTAACACCATTCTTTGTTCCTTTTGTGGCATCTCTTTGAGTATAACCATAGTTGTATTCTTTAAAGTGAACTGATTGCTTTGATGGAAGATGGTAATTCACTGAAGTGAACAACTAATCATATACATTAATCCACCTATTCTAGAATATATTCAGAAAGGATTTGATTCTATGACCCCCAATTGGAGAGATTGCAGTACTGCTGAAGAGATGATAGAAGGCAATATTTGGTTAACACCTGCTTTGCAGCAGAGAATCGACATAAACTCAGGTGATAGTATGAAAGGTTCCTGTGAAAGAATTCAAATGAAATGCCAGATGAAAGCAGAACTTCACTAAGTGTTTACAACCCAGTGGTGAATTTGAGTAATCTTTTTTCTTTTGCTGTTCTCTTTTAAATCTGTCACTCTAGAGCATGAATCAGAGCATTAATGTTCTGAAAAATAAACTCATAATTGCACATATAGGTGACACAACTAAGGTGAGTCATTTTGCAAGCAAGATAGCAACTTGTTTTGGAAGAGAAAAAGGAGAAAAAGAAACCCTGTAAGTAGAACATCACATTAAGTTCAAAGTTCTTTTGCAAACCCAAGGATTGCCATGGGATTTCTTCAGTATGTTTTAGCAGGTAAGTGTTACATTACAGGACCAAATATTACAAAGAATAGATTTAACTAACTTGGATGTGCTAAGAAATTGAAGAAGGTGTGTGTGGCTCTTAAAGGGATCTGTACAAAAGGCAATTGGACTGGGGTTTTTTTCCTTGAGGAAGAAGAATATATTTTGCTTTTCCTCCAAGAAGCTTCATCAGTTGTGACTGGATGGTGAGGGGATGGAAGGATAGGTACTGACAGGATGGTGGTGTTGGTGGGGAAAATGGAAGGAGTGTCTCTCTGAGAACTATTGTGGCCACTTGGGGATTTATCTGTGCCCTCAGGGTTACCTGAATCAGAGTTCAAATGGAAGTGGAATCTTTTTGAAACTGGTGAAAGGACTGCATTATAGACAGGAGATAGGTGGTGTCAATTCTTCCCCCTCTATTGAGAAAGGGCTGTTCAATTCTAACATAGATAGACTCTTTTATCCCTCTTTCAAACCAATGATCTCTATCTATATCTCTAATCCAGTTGCCTTTTGAAAAAAGCACCTTTGAGGCAACTATGACCTGGATGATTGAGATTCTCTATAGATATACACTGTATATTGTAAGAGCCTTGATGGCACAGTGGTTAGAATGCAGTATTGTAGCCTAAATGTGCTGACTACCAGGAGTTTGATTCTCACTGGGTCAAGGTTGACTCAGCCTTCCACCCTTCTGAGGTTGGTAAAATGAGAACCCAGATTTTTGGGGGCAACATGCAGATTCTGTAAACTGCTCAGAGAGGGCTCTAAAGCACTGTGAAGAGGTATATAAGTCTAAATGTTATTGCTATTGTTAAATTTAAAAAAAAATCAGATCAAGGAGTTGCAGCTTCAAGATGTATTGCCTTAACGATTTTATGATTTTAGAATTTACAATCCAGTTATATAATGACTCAGATGTAAGCTATATTCCTTCCACACTTTTGGCTTGTTTGTGTGTGTGCATGTGAGCACGCATGCATGCACCCGTGTGTGGTTTTTGAATTTCAGCTGAACACAAATTCATTTCCATATGTCACTTTTTGGAAGAAGGTCCCTAATCACACCACTCAGAACCAGATGAGGCCTTCAGCCTAGAAAATATTATACATCCCATCTGTAAAACAAATGGGATGGCATATCATGAGTATCAGCATCAAAAGCCTCACTTCAGAAGTTATGTCCCCCTGGGCATAAATTCCTCCCTTCTTATGCCACCAGGAATGCCTTTCGAAGATCAGAGAGAAAAACTGGAGCATGTTGGAAAACTGCTTGGTGTAGATGCTTGAAGACAGCTCTCAAGGGCCCAAAGAGATATTATTAAATATCATGTTGTGTAGCTTTCAAGATTGTCATTACGTCTTTGTTTTTTAGCAAAGAAAACAAGTGAGAAAAAGTGTTCATGGATCTCTTTACCCATTCTTCTACCTCCCAATTATTTCCTCAGACACTGCAATGACAGTTCTATATTTTTTGAGTTCTTTGATCAAATGGGAGCAGTGGTAGGATTCAGCCAGTTCACACCACTTTGGGAGAAGCAGTTGTTAAATTTCTGAGCAATTTGGTGAACTGGTTGTTGGAAGAAATCATTAGGACAGAGAACCGGTTGTCAAATTATTTGAATCCCACCACTGAATGGGAGGCTTGGCTTAAGAACATGTAATGACTCCTCTTCTCCTACAGTGGAGTCAACAATCTCAAAATGGTGGGTTTCACTGAGTAATCAAAATAACCCCTTTCTTATATATGTGCAGTGCATGTGCCCCATATTTTCAAAGGGTGGGAGTTTGCTTAGTAGTGCCCAACATTTTGATATCACTCAACTCTGTTCTGCAACTTGTAAATGCTTCAAATCAAGAATATCATTAATCTCTTCTGAAAGCCAGCACAACTCAACTCACAATGTTGTTATTGTAGGAAAAAAGAAGGAGGAAGGAATATTGCATATATTCATTGCTGTGATTTATTTATTAAAAATAAATAAATAGTAATAAAGCTGGGATAAAAACAACAGCAGCTATGAAGGTACAATGGTTAGAATGCAGTATCACAGGGTACTTCTGCATTTTCACTGCCAGGAATTTGATTCTGACCAGCTCAAAGTTGACTCAGCTTTCCATCCTTCTGAGGTAAGTAAAATGAGGACCCAGATTGTTGGGGGCAATATGCAGTCTTTGTAAACCATTCAGAGAGGGCTGTAAAGTACTATTAAGAGTATATAAGTCTATATGCTGTTGTTATTGCTAGATTTTAAAAAATCAGGAGTTGCAGCTTTAACAAGCATTGCCTTAACAGTTTTATGAAAAAGAAAAAAGGTTTAAAAAAGACAACTGTCCCCTTTTGTCTTCTCAAAACTGTATACCAAAATTGACTGCCTATGTAATGAGAGGATTCTCTTGGCTTACTAGCCACAGATCTCTTCTTCATAAATCAATCTGTCACTGATTGTGGCAATTCAAATTATAATATTCACCCAGTATTCCTCCATTTCTGCCATCGTTCCAGCAATGTTTAGACTGTATATTTCATGGCTTGGATATATCAAAAGTTCAGAGACTCTGATTTTCTATAATGTTATAAAAGATGCATTCAAGAAAGTTTTCCTTTTTAAAATGATGCAGAAGGAAATCTTGACTCGGGTATGAAATCTAACTCAGCTTGTAAACCTGAATCTCTCTGCTTAATATTCTGTGTCAGATGAAATTGGAAAATGCTGTAGTGTCACATGAATGGTTTCAGACATCTTTAGATATTTTTTTAAAAAAACACAAATGTTCATTGCTTGCCATGATTTGTAGGCATATCCCTGTGGAATGGATCAATCCTGTTAATAGCTTGGGGATTATGCAAGCACACTATTTACTGTTTGGGAACATACATCTCTGCTCTGACTCATGGCTCTTCCATAAAATATTAAGTCTTTGGCCACCAAAAATCTCTTTCCATAACTTTCTTAAAGACATAATGTTCATAATCTGTGTATTCGGTAAAGTCATATATATAGGCATATGAAGAGGTATGAATTTAAGGATGGAGTCCCTCCTTCAGTGATACTAGTAGAAGATGAATTGGACTTCCATATGTCTCATTTGTAAAGACTTTAAAATGTTCACCTGTATGGATAGTTATATATATTTTAAGGAAGAAATTAATGAGTTCATAACCTGAGAATATGCCAGTGCACTGCATGAACCTCCTCAATTGGTGGGATGTTGACAAAAATATGTTGGATTGCAATATAGTCTCTAGATTAGATATTCTGGTTTGCAAAGATAAATATAAAAAATTTGCTTCATTCTTATTTTGGGTATACTAGCCAGAATATGCCTTAGCTGATGAATACTATCTTTATATAGGGCTTATGGTACACAAAGAAGAGGGGTTTAACCTACTTTCCAAAGCCTCAGAAAGCAAAACAAGAAAAGATGGATGGAAACTAATCAAGGAGAGAAGCAATCTAGAACTCAGGAGAAATTTCCTAACACTGAGAACAATTAACCAGTGGAATGGCTTGCCTTCATAAATTGTGGTTGTACTATCACTGAAGGCTTTTAAGAAGAGTCTGGACATCCATTTGTCTGGAATGGTATAGGATCTCCTGCTTGAGCAGGGAGGTGGATTAGAAGACCTCCAAGGGTCCTTCCTACTGTGTTATTCTGTCAGGTATGATAAATCTCACAATGTAGTTTTACTTAATAGTAAAATACTTTGTGAAAACTTCAATGGACTCAAGCCATGATGGGCAGTCAATAAATGGACACTAAAAAGAAAGATACAATAGATCTGAACTAAGTGGCTCTGATCTTATGGAATGGAATGGGTATATATACATATAGGAAATTAAAGTTATAGGCTTAATTATAAAAAACAAGTAGAATTGAAACAAATTCTGTCAATGTCAGTGGCCAAAGAAAAATGTGTCAAATGGGAAGCTATGAGATTGTTGAAAAAATTATAGGTCTGTAAGTTTAGATCACAACACTTCAGAAATGGTAAAATGTAGTATGGCCTGCATATGGAGTGTTTGGGGTGGCTATTCAGTGCTGTCTGTTTTGTGAGAACTGATTACTAAATTACAGTCAGATTTTTCTCCCTTTTCTGTCTGGAAAGGCTGTCTTCAGGCAGAATAGAAAAGAAATCCTGGAGTGTAACAGAAAGGATTTTTACCAGTTAGATATGTATGAGCCATGGTAGTGCAGTGGTTATAGTGCATTACTTCAAGCTACATCTGTTGCCTGCTGGCTGCCTGAAATTTGGCAGTGCAAGTCTCACCAAGCTCAAGGTTGACTCAGCCTTCCATCATTCCGAGGTTGCTAAAATGAGGACCCAGATTGTTTGCAACATAGGCTGACTCTGTAAACTGCTTAGAGAGGGATGTAAAGCATTGTAAAGTGGTATATAAATCTAAGTGCTATTGCTATTGTTGTTATGGAAATGGCTAGTTTATATTATTATGTAAAAGGTTTGATGCTATTATCTTATTTTACTGCACCAAAGGAAGTTGGGGAAGACAACGCCTTTTTTTTCTTTCTTTTCCTTTTTCCTTACACTGCAAGTGTCAAACTCAATCATGTTATGTAACATATCATGACATGTTTTGCCTTTGTGGAGCTGGGGTGGGCGTGGCCTGTGTGTGATGCATCCAGCCAATGGGCCACCAGTTTGACACCACTGCACCCTTTTCCCTCCCTTACTTTCCCCTTATTTCTTTCATATTTTATATTATAAACTAATAAAAAAAATAATAGAAAGAAAAGTCTTGAGCTTATGTGCATCAGTAGATCCAGAGGCCCTTAATAGGATCACGATTTGAGCTTTGCAAAAATCCAGGTTTCTAATCAACATGGAAAAAAAATAGTAAAGTTTGTAACTTAGTTTCCATCAGTACTGAAAATACTAGGACTTAATCATCTAATGAATTCCTTTTAAATATAATGGATATGCACAATTGTGTTGTGATCAACATTCCTCTCAGTTTTTCTTTATTTACATAAAGCATGAGCTCTAAGCAGAAGATTGGAAAATTAAAATTGTAACGAATGTTTCTTAAGTAATAAAACCTTTAAGATTGTTCTATTTACTCATTTACATCAGCAGTATTGAAAAGAGAGAAGTTAAATTAAAAAGCAAATTCTCTCTAATCGTCCATATTTTCACTATTCATACTCAAGAGGGATATTAAGTCAAGTTTTCTGTTCTTGGAATAAACCAACCAAGAACAAGTTTTCTAATCTTTTATTATCAAGTAATACACTAGCTCAAAGAATCTTATTATATTGAAAGTTTTTTTTCCCCTTTGGGTCTGATTTGCTGTGTTTTTTTTTTTAATTTTTGTTGAAGTAATATGCTTTTGGATTCCTTCCAAAGAAATATAATGTGGAAAAGAAACTATGTAAAATTGTTCCGGATTTTCTTTCTCCAGAAATTGGAACAACAGGACCAGATTTGGTGTAGAGAGAAAAGTTCGGAAAAGCAAGAATTCAGAAATGGAGCAAAACTTGGAATTGTGAGAAAAACAGTTCCAGAAACACAATACCAAACACAAACACATTTATGTCTTTTTAGAGTTGCCACTATGGTTGGCTAATTGAGTAATGACCCAGACGGTCCACGAATTGCTTTATTCTAAGCCAGTGCTGTCAAAATTCTGGCCCGCGGACCAGATATGACACATGCTGGCCACACCCACACCGGTTTAGTGAAGGGGGAATAAGTCCTGATATGTCACATGACTTAGCCGTGACGACATGAGTTTGACACCCTTGTTCTAAGCCATCTTTCCTACTGGTCATGTCACCCAGAGTAGGATAAATGCTATCTTATTCTGCATTTTGCACTATGGAGATCCACATTAACATAGAGATGCAACATGAGGGAAGAGTTGAAACAGACAGCTGCAATGCAGAAGCATCATGCATACATCCTAGTTAGGCTTTCCCAGATGCTCACATATACACATACAGATACAGACCTACTTCAAATTCTGATAAGTTCCTGGGGAGAAAGTGCATACCCAAACAAACATGGAATATGCCTGGCCATTTGCTTCCCCCCCCCATTGCTTTAAGATGGGTTGAAATATTCTTGATTATTAACCACTGCAAAAATATCTCATTTTCAAGGGTTAACTCGATAATTTATTGCTGGAATCTGCTGTTACCTAATTTAGAAAATCACTTGTTTGATGTATGCATACAGATTGCCTTCTGTTCTTGACAACTGAAAGAATACTATTATTGTTTTCATAAACAAAGAGGAAAAATAACAAAATTGGAAACAAATTGTACAATGACATTAGCGATTTGAGCTATTATGGAATGTGGTGGCAGAGAAATAGCAATGAAAAACAAATTTAAAAATAAATTATTCCCAAGTATGCTTGGGAAGAGGTCTGGCAAAAATTGATAAAAACGAGAGACAATAAGCTAACTTTGTGAAGAGCAATGCAGTTTTATGTTCGACAGACAAGGTGTAAACAAGATTTTTATTCTTTAGCAGGTCAACATCAAGAAGATGGCCAGTTTGTAATTATCAGTAACTTATTTCTTCCCATTGGAAGACAGAAATATTTGACCTTCTCTGGTCATTTGGTACTAAATCCATTCTCACATAGTTTATTGGAGATTATAGAAAAGAACTCCAGAATGACATCCACCAGCCCCTTCAGGGCTGTCAGATGTCATTTGTTTCAATCTGGACACTTAGCCTCTTTATGGTACCAAAGTGTTTCCTAATCACTTTTTTATTTACCTATAATCCCCTACCATTTAATTTCATTTGAACACAGAACTACAGTATCTCCTTTGGGGAGAACTCTGAAACAAAATAGGAATTGCAAAGCCATGTATGTTCTCTATCACCTCTTATTGTCCCATCATACTCTCCTAGCAGCATGCTCATCCCTTTTTTTTATATTAATAGAACTAAAAGACCCTTTTTTGTTCCTTTTAGCTTCCCCTTCAAGCCTAAATTCCTTTCTAACTTACTTTCTGAAATATGTGCAATATCCTCTTGGCTATATAATAATGTTATGGTGATACTAAAGACATATGTAGTTGGGGAAGTGAATGCTGAGAATCAAAACATGTTAGATTGCATGATGTAATGTGGAACTAAAAAATAATGTATCAAAGATAAAATCTGTATTTAGTAGGGAAAATGGGGTAATCAATTGCAAATTTTGATCTGGAAGGACAGATGAAGTAGATGCAGAGGTGGTATGCAGCAGGTTCTGCCCAGTTCTGGAGAACCGGTAGTGGAAATTTTGAATAGTTCAGAGAACCGGGAAATACCACTTTTGACTAAAAAATTTACAGTATCCTTACCCTGCCACGTCCACCAAGCACGCCCATAGAATCAGTAGTAAAAAAAGTTGAATCCCACCACTGAATACATGAATTTGTGTAGAAGGTTTTATAAAAATAGCAATGTAGAAGGATAAATTTTAAAATGTGAAAGCGCTGTAAGAAAGTTAGCATGCAGAGTGTCTGTTCAAAGAAATGAAAAAGACAACGTTTAAGAGCATGTTTTGTTATATGGGAATGAAAGTTGGGTTTCTTTCCACAAACATAAAAGTAAATTGGATGCAGTGGGAATGAGATACTTAAGAAGTGTGTGTGGTAAAATAAGAATAAATTGGGTTAAGAATGAATGTGTAATCGATAAATATGAATTGAATACTAAAATAAGGGACAGTACAAAGATATATCTAGCAGTTTCCAGTATAGACAAAATTAATGAGGACAGTATAGCAAAACAAATGAAGAAAGAATGAATGGGTGGATACAACAATAAAAACTGAGAAAGTCAAGGTTGAATGAATTTCATGAGGTCCTAAAAAAACAAGGGAGAATTTTAGTGAACAAAAACAACAATAATGTATGAAACAGCATATGGTATAATGTACATTATATGTAATATTTCCATATTTGAGCATTTTCCTGCCAGATAGTGCTTCAAAGACTGCTAGGAAATGTGAATTCCATGGACAAGTTTACATGTTTAATTCCCATTTTTAATTGAACAACTTATACTTTATTATAATAATAGACTTATGAATGATTTAATTGTTCACTCTGACACGAATATACATGTATGATTAAAAGAGTTCCAGTTCATAAAAGACAAATTGTTCTAGAAATTGCTTGCTTCTGTTTTGCACATTAACAATATTAAAAAAAAAACCTAATAGGAGGGACAATTTTTCAGACTAGAGTAGAGACCTGTAAGAATCCAAGAAGTCCCAATCTCTCCCATCAAGGTTTGGAAGGCTGGAAGTCAGGCTTTGGGATTTATGTTCCCAAGCCCTCTCTCTCTCTCTCTCTTTCTCCTCTCTCTCTCTCTCTCTCTCTCTCTCTCTCTCTCTCTCTCTCTCTCTCTCACTTTCTTTNTCTCTCTCTCTCTCTCTCTCTCTCTCTCAAAAAAAAAAAAATCTGATTTCACCCCTTACCACTGTACTTGATTACACGAATGGTTGCATCTCCATCTCCAAAAATAGTGACTGGTGTTAGGCGAACTTCATAAGCCTCAGGCTTGATGAGTTCTGTCAAGTTGTAGGTTATTAATTCTCCTTTCTGGATCTTCCCATTCACAGTAATTTCCTGTTCCCACCAGCGTTGCTGTCCAGCCTAGAAGAAAACACAGGAAAACAGGGGTTGGGTAATTTTGGGGGGGAACACATGCCATCATGCAAACTCCTAGGACAACAGGGATGAGACTACCTGATCTGAACCAGAGCAACAGTTATTGGTGCTGAACATATATCAGAAAGGTTGAATTAAATATAAGTAAATCAAAAGAACCACAATATGTTGTTGTTTTGGCAAACACCCTTTGAAATAAAGGAGGACTGAACAGATATGTTGGGAAATAGTTATCATCATTTTAAGTACAATAACTTTACATACAAACATATTTTCTTGATCTTCCTCCTGCTCTATATTCCTTCTTTTATATTGTTCTACCTAATCTGAATTTTTCTCCTTATTTCCAATCTTATTACAAATAGAAGCATAAACATTGATTCAGAGCAGCAGTTTCTTTGTTCTATCAGTGTTGCTAGAAAATAAATGTGAGGTAACCCGTTCAATATTTTTCATATATTTTAAGTGTTCTTGGCAGTTTTTGTCTTTCAGTGATGGAATGTTTTCTTCAGTCTGATAAAGGAAGAACACTAACGTAACTTATTATTATAGATTTGCCAATAAAGAAAGAAATGGCTGTGTATGTATTTTTTTAAAGAAATAAACTCATTCAGCAACTGCTTTATTCCATGTTAATTTATACAAGGAACCAAATTGCAAGCCAGACAAAACAATTCTATTTATCAAATTTGATCCATAAGAACAAAAGGCAGAGCCAATAAAATATTTCCACTCCATATCTTTTAGCTGGAAGGATCACTCTATAATTTAAAATAGATACATTCTTTCTACCTCCATATAGGTACTACAACTCAAAGTTCATTGTTGAAGATATGGAAAATACCACATATGATAGATATTCAGCTTCAAGATGTAAATGTGGCATTTCTAAATCGGTTACAGCATTTCCACTGGAGTTTTTTTATATAACTCCTTTCTTTAGCCTGGCACGTTTCAGATATTTTGGACTACAGAACCCAGAATACATAGCCAGCATGACAGTAAGAACACTTGTAAAGATTGCCAGGTTTGGGAAGGCTGATGTACACAAATCCTATTAACCGTCACCCACTCTTCTCCAAATTACAAAGGTTTCTTGGCCCATAGTTTGGTTTGTTCATCCAGCTACTGTGTATAACTGATATACTTGCATTTACACAAAGTTGACAAAATCCAGAAGTCATTATTTTCTTCTGGGGAGAAAAGTTGATATAACTCCTTAAAAGTTTTCAAAATGGATTTTTATTAGCTTCCCCCCCAGAGTTTATACTCTGGATCAACATGTTTTATTCAGTTTTTAAAATCACATGTGGTTATTAACTGTAGGTCTTTACTTAATAAAGTTTACTTAATAAACTTTACACTGCAATACACATGAAGTATATGGCTTCTTTTTTCCTTTTAATTTGGCATTCAGCCCTCTTGTATGCATGATTAGAAATGTGAAAATATTGATTGGCACAGAACTAAGGAGGCTAGCTGATGCTATTATATATGGAAAATAGGTTGTTTAATCAGACAGAAACGATCTCAAATTTGTTATTTTATGTATGTCTGGTGTCCTGTCAGATTACTTTCTAAATCAGTGTCAGTAGTTTGATGCACATAGAGACTAAATTAGACATTATTCTTTTTATTTTTTTGTATAAAGATACCTAGGAAGAGTGTTGATCAGGATTCTGATAACCTGATGACTGGTTAAAAGATTCTTATCTTGAGATGGCAGAATTAAAGTTCAGTCCTTTGACTGTTTCCTAGTATGATTTGATTGCTTATTGTACTCTGTGACTATTATTAAGTGTTGTACCTTATGATTCTTGATGACTGTATCTTTTCTTTTATGTATACTGAGAGCATTTACACCAAGACAAATTCCCTGTGTGTCCAATCACACTTGGCCAATAAAGAATTCTATTCTATTCTATTCTGTTCTGTTCCGTTCCTGTTCTGTATAAAATGGTATACTCCAAACTATGCAATCTGATTGGCTAAAAGACTAAGCATTGGATTGGTTCATTAGGAACCAATCCAAAAGAGCTGCTGAAAGGTGGCAAAGTTAAATAGCTGCCATTGGCTACAAGCCGGCAGGCAAGCCTGTATAAAAAGGCTGCCGCGGCTTCAGCCTAACTGTTCCGTTACTGTTGCTTTCTTGAATAAAGACTTTGTTTGTTGGAACCCGGTCTACCTCGCGTTTTTCCGGACGGAACAGCTCCTATTCCTATTCTATTCTATTCTATTCTATTCTATTCTATTCTATTCTGTTCTGTTCTGTTCTATTCTATTCTATTCTTAGTCAGGCCTTTAGGGTTGTGGAAAGTTCCACAAGAAACCACAAGCTGATGATGACCTTATTGATTGAATGTTGTAAGAGGGATTGGTATAGAGGTTAAGCTATTCCAAAGGAGCAGGACCATCAAGCTCTAGGTTTTTGAAGATTATGGATTATTTATTTATTTATTTGTCCTATTGAGCTGTACATGCTACACAAAAATTAACTGAATGTTGGGTTTATGATTATGCCGGGGGAAGTGTGTTTATTTTCACCAACAGTTTGTGTTGTTCTAAAGGACAAAGAGGAACAACTGTGAGAAAAGGACAACCAGACTTTAAAGCATGTGTAGGCCTCTGCCTAACTGAAGGCCTCAAATTAACAATATATTAAAATGTAGGCTGAGCTGATTTTGCAAGCATAGCAAAATATTTGCAATCTGTAGCTTCTGCAAAAACATAATTGCAAGAAAATAAATTTTAAAGTTATTTTGGATCACCAATATCTGGGACACTGAGTAAAAAGGGAACTGAAAGGAGCAGATGGTAAGCGAATTGGCATATACCGACAAGTCGGTGTTAACTGAAGGACAGTATGAGGGAAAAGAGGAGTACATCCAGTAAGATTACACACCAGTGGGTGGGCTTCAGAAAAAGAAGGGGATAAAACAAAGGGGTAAATCAGGGCCACTGATAATAGCTATCATTTCTGGAGTTAGCTATTGTCTCTGGACCTAATTGCAATGGGCTATTGATATAAGTAATGTTATGATGGCTTTTCATGTTCCAAATTGCTCATGAAATAAACCTCTGAACTTAAAGTAAGATATATATTGTTTGTGGTTTGCCTGTGTCCCTTTTTTATTGGATTATTTGTATAATACTTGTATCTCATATCAGTGTTCCAGAAAAACCAGATCCCAGTCGGCAACTCCGAGACAGACATTTTTCTCAAAGTTTCTTTTTATTGGAAAAGTTCATACTGGCACATCTGGGAAAACCCGAATCGGAGAGTTTCGGGTTTTTCCTTAGTAAATCAAAATCCAAAATCCAACCCCAGTGCATCACATGGTCCAATCACCATCTGCCCCAACAAGAGACATCCTTTCAACCACTACTCCTCCAGATGCAGGAATAACATGACCTTGACCAAATAGAAGAATGCTATTATGTCTAACTACTAACTCTCTAAAAATACCCCCTCCTAATTTCCCAAGCACAGGAATGTGGCAGTGTGGAGATTTCTGATGTTAATATGGCTTCCAAAGCTGACATCTCACCTTTATTATTCTGCAAATAACTTAAAGTGGCAAGCATACCCAACATATCTTTCTCCTCCTATTTTCCCCACAACAGTCCTGTGAAGTGGGATGGTCTGAGAGAGATTGACTGGCTCAAGGCCACCCAGCTGTCTTTCATGGCTAACTTCGTTACGATATGGTAAGTTCCCCTACCCTCAAAGTAGCAGGGATAAGACAGCTCTTTGTTGGAGATGCTTAATTTAGTTTTTGTGCTGCATCTTATGAGTATTTTTATTCCTTCATACCACAGTAAGTGAATTTATAGGATATTAAATAATTTTCTTTGGCACGGTCATTTTGATATGAATATATTAACACCTCAGAGAATCTTTAATAAATGTTGGTTGCAAATAACTGCTGTTACAAATGTAATTCAGGAGTTCATTAATTCACATGGCCGGACTTGTTCTATTATTCACAACTGCTGAAATCCACAGGACTGTTAACAAGGTTTTAAAGCAAGTGTTGTGGGTTAAGGATGTCTATTTTCTAACAGACTGTGTGCTCACTGTCAGAAACTTATCAAGATTTAAAGAATTGTGAATTTTTGTACATGGGTGATGACAAAAGACATTAGTTGAAAACACCAGTAGGATAAATCAGCACCAGATTTGCAGCAATGGACTATTGTTAAAAATATGATTTAGGCCTTTTCAATAAAAGGGCAAGAAAGAAAACTTGGAGTAATCTCTTCCAACTGTTTTACAGATCTTTTTTTTCCCTCTGTACAATTTTGATTTTATTTCATGAAATATACATTAAGGTTTTTGTTTGTTTGATACCTGCTTTAAAGATAATTTTGTACACAGTATAATTTGTAATATATTTTTTATTTAATGTGATATATTTATTTCTCTAAGTGTGGTATCTTAGAAAAATATGTATTTTCAAAGCTCTTAATTAGAGAGGTAATCTTTTTTTAGACTGTGGGTCTGACTTGATCTTTTAATGATGTGCCATTGTTAATCTACCCAAAAGTGGTGAAACGAATACAAAGAAATGCTTGGTCAAAACAGAAACTCAATTTTAATGCACTTTAATGGATGCAATTAAAATCAATTAAATAAAATTATTCTCAATTTACTTAATTATTCTCCTCTGTCACTGAATTACAGTTCACTAGTAACTTTTTGAAGCCTCAGATTGTGATTCTTCTCTTCGGTTATTGATCTATAATATCATAGAATTGGTAACATAGTGGCTAAACTATTTTGAGGGCCACTTCATCCAATCCACCCCTGTGTGCCTATTGTGCAGAGTGGCACAATGTTCATTTTTTTTGGAAGGCTGAGAATGGTGTCAGGCTCCAAAAACCTAGAAAGACATATTGTGATTCTTCCAAGCATATGTCTTTATTTATTTATATGTCTTTATTGCTCTTCATCCATGGGCAGAATCTTGCCAAACTAAAGCATGCTAACACCCCATAAATATTTTGGGAACTAGGGAGGAGCCATCTTCACCTTCTTTCTCTCACACTAATTACCTGAACTGAGTTATCATTTGCTTTTCTGAAATGCACTCTCCCCTATTAGAAACCCAAGCTACATTCAATTACATCTGGCTACTCTGAAGCCCTTCTCTGATTTTCTGAAGTATGCACAGAACATACTTCTGCTGAGCTTGTTGCTTTACCTCTCTGAAGCTTACTAGGTATGTCCTTACTAGGTACGATTCCAGTTAAATATGAACATGACTATATATGTGATAATCTTATTCTGAATGAAAAATAAATCCATCAGGAAAAAAATAAGTGATTAGAGACAAAAAAAAGGGCAAAGATTGAATTGCATTCAACTCAACTATGACACATGAAGGTAAAGTGCCTTTAGCTATTTAAAAATATGTCCTTTTGCTCAAATAATCTCCCATGGAACAAGAAGTTTCCAAAAGGCACACATAGTTTATTCCAAAGGGATTATGATTCTTTATATTACTGTAGTACCCTGGAAATCTATTAATATGTAATCAGCTCATTGTTTGTAAAAATAAGTGACTGAAGGCATGAATAAGGTGGGATTGCTGCTGCTCCCTGCTACGTGATAGCTTCCCTACCTGGACTCCTGGACCTCACTGCACTCCTCACTGGAGTGGAGTACCCCAGCATATAGTTCTGGGGGACTTCAACCCACTATCCCTGGGGTGGAGTTGAAGGTAGCCTGGGATTTTATGGAAACTATGACTTCCATGGGCCTGGTCTCAGGTTATCCAGGGCCCAACTAGGAATAGTGGTCACACATCCAATTTGGTGCTCTTATTGGAATAGTGTCTATTTGACCTTGAATTGGTGAACTTGTCTTTGGTCCCTCTGTCATGGTCAGATATCAGTCTGGTGAACAGGTGGTTTTCAGCAGGTTCTGACCAGTTCTGGAGAACCGGCAGCAAAAATTTTGAGTAGTTTGGAGAACTGGCAAATACCACCTTTGACTGGCCCTACCCCCATCTATTCTCTGGCTCCTGAGTCCCAGCTGATCAGCTAGGTCTTCTTTTGTTGCTCTGCACAGGAGAATGTAGCTGGAAAGCAGGTTAGTGGGATGGAAAGGGAATGGGATTTTTCAGTAACTTTCCCCCAGGAGTGGGGTGGGAATGGAGATTTTACAGTATCCTTCCCCTGCCATGCCTCCCCAAGCCATGCCCACAGAACCAGTAATTTAAATTCCACCACTGGTCTGGTGGCAATGAATTTCTTGAGAGCTCTTCCCCTCCCTCTGCAAGGAGGATGGACCTGTTAGATTGGTCTGCCCCAGTGACTTGCTGGTGTGAGGTTGCAGTTGTACAACTGAAGCCTCACCCAAGGCTTGGAACATGCCCTTGGGAGCCCCATCTGGTCCTTTTTGACGGACCACTTCTGTTTCCAAACCAACTGCTTCCAAAATTCCCAACTGAAGCAGATTCATCCCCAGAAGTAATGGTTTGTGATATGAGCTGCCACTTATAGTATATGTTGTATTAAGAGACAAGTACAAACTATGTCCCAGCTATCTTAACCCCAATCGGTGGGTGCGATGAAGGAGGCAAGGACATCAAATGCATCCATTCTTCTAAGTTGCATCTTTTTCCACCTCTTTCCTAACCCTACCTCAGAAGACACCGTGAAAATAACATTGAATAATTTGATGAATGCATCTTATCTATGCAGTACTGAAAAAGGAACAGATGTTATGATGGGAACAGTATTGTGTAAACAGGAATATAACTGGCTGCCAATCCTATTTTTCCCCAAAGAACTCTAGCAATTGAATGTATACATTCACCCATTCCCACCTCCCTCTGGCATATTTCTAGTTTACCCTGTTTTAAATAAATATATTCTGTCACTAGAACATCTGCCATCAAAATAAACAACATTAATGGTAGACGTCTCCAGAGGCCATCCTTGTTGCTGTCACAGTCTTGGGAACAATTTTGAGAAGAACCAAAATACTAAGGGCTGTGGAAATGTACTTACTTTAGGATAATCGTTCAAAATCACAGCAACTGGCAGTATCAAGTCAACCTTAAGCTATCTATCATAGCTTAAACAAGATCAAGCATAGTACCAGGGTAGGAAATCATCAGGAAATATCATGGCAATAAACTAGACTGTGGAGTCTAAAACTTTCCTGAAGGAAGGATAAAGTGAAATAGTTTTGCTGTGTTGAACAGGTAAAGGTGTAGTTATATCCTTGCAGTACCATCTGATTTTAAGAAGATTTTAATCCAGATGTCAGGTTTCTGGGTGGTTTGACATCCTTCCCATCTCTAATAAACAATTCACCCATAGATGCCATTCCCTTCCACTGTTTTGACAGCACTTGTGTAGACTGCCATCAATATATCACCTTTGTTTCTAGTTTTTTCCTTCCATAATCCACATTCCTTTTCATGAGCCAGCTTCTTTGCACATTTGAAAAATTTCCCCAGTCTTATTCATTCCATCAGATTCTTCATTCAGTCAAATGCTTCAGTCCAAATGCTTCAAGGAAAGTTGAGACTGGAGTCTTTTTTAAACACAAATATCAGTTTGGCCCTGCTATTTCTCTGCTATTCTTATGAGTCCTCAAGGTTTGAAAATCAAATGGATCAGAGTTTGTTGAGGATCTCAACATTTGTTTAGGAATTCAATTCTAAGCACTGGTCTTGACCTTTAAAGATTTAAAGGAAATCTGAGGTACCTCTTCCACAAATACAACCCTGTCTGCTTGCACACTGAGAGGGAAAAACAGAAAATCACACCAAACAAACAAACAAAAAAAGCTAAAAGACAAAACACCTCCCCACCAGCAATCAATCAACTGATCAATCAATCAATCAATCAGATGAACATAAATTAACACCAAGATTAACATAGGTTCAACAGTCAAGAAGTAAACAATACCCTAATGAAAGAATTGTCAACCAACCAAACAGTAAAGAGCCCAACCAAAGAACCTCCAAGACTACTCCCACCAACACTGACAGGGCAAGCCACAAGAATAAAAACTGAGAGCAAACCCCAATCTCTACTAACACTTATGTTGTTACCTAGTTTAGGTAATGAAATGTCTGCAAGAAAACATCCAAGCTCAGAAAGCACCAAGGACCACTCATAATCTATCTTTATCCAATAAACCATTGGAAGTAATCCATAGCCAATGGGAAGTAGGTAAAGATT